>CANUEZ040000150.1:600000-828942 GCA_948099385.1 Fasciola hepatica
GTACAGTGACTTTACTTTGAGTGGAATGCGGAAAAGCAGCGCAGCCAGAAAGGCACGCTGAAAATATCTGTGGCGAGCAATATACGAAAGAGACAAGAGTACTGAGCGGGGAGGAACAGGTAGGAGATTACCAATCGGAAGATTTTACCGCGGATAAAACAGAATGAAGACCGGAGAGAAAGAGAGAAGAGAAGAATTACCCGAACAGGTAAACCTGTGATGAAACAAGAGGCACGAGAAATATGTGCTCATCCGAGTTGGGAGAATGGAACTGGAGAGTTGCTTCTATGCAGGCAACTGCAGATGGATCGAGCCGGAGTTTGATAGTCGGGACACCGTCTAAAGAGAAGATCCACTGAAGAATTACGAGGTCCAGCAGGAGAAGTGTAGTAGAGGTGAAAAGATAGTAAGTTAGGTAGTGTAAGATGCATAGGTCGGAATGGAGGGTTCTTATATTTTGATTGGTCTTGGGTACGGAAGTATCTAGTGCGCAATGGTTGGGGGTGTAAGATATGAGGACAAAAATGGATATGACAGAATGATGGCTAGCGAAGTATGCGATCATTAAGGTTTACGAGTACATGGAGGTAACAAGTAAATAGAGTTTGGAAGCCGGCCAGTGCGACGTGAGTGGAAAAGGAAATATTGCACTCTTGTGCACAGTAAAATGGATAGAACGAGAGTACGTTATTTAGTGAGGACTGTCATAGTGAAAAACGATAGAGACCGGGACAGATTTGGTAGGTGCGCACACAGAGGCAGAACAACACAGGAGGGAAGTGGTAAGAGTGCTGTCAAGAACGATAGATGAGCAAACTGCGGCGTAATAAGAATGGTAGGGACATGCTTTCTGCAACCGAGAAGAATAAATGCTGTAGGGGAGGGGAGTTGGAGCATACAACCTGAAACCGGTGCTAATAGGTGGGGCTGGCCGTGCTCAGTACGTCCTACCTGAGAAACTCTCCGTGAAATGAACACACGGGGTGTAATCCACCGGCATAATTGCGCTCACACACTGTGTTTTGCTTTTTGGGTTCTTTCGAAGTCGGCTACGTGTTGGTTAAAAGAGTGGTAAGATAATCATTTTGACCATTTTTTATTTAGAAAACACGCAGTATGCCCAAGAAACGGTGAAAAATATCGGAACTTAGGAGGAAGTCATCCGGCAAGTCACCGTGGGGGGTTGGAGCACCTTTTATTATTAAGGTAATGTTAGATCACCCAGCCCTGTCAGTGCTAGTTCAAGTATTACCGGGGTACCACTGATTGCAGTAATGTTGATCCATTTACGTTGAAGATATTGGATCCAGGGCAGCTGTTGTTATCCGCCAGGCAGCAGGCCCAGGAGGCGGAGGTAAAATAGACGAAGCTAAAGCGAGTATAAAACCGGCGGCAACGAGTCCCTCGTCGGGCCGGGGCAAAAAGAAATATGGAGCTCTACGCCGGCAGTCGAACTTTGAAAACAAGTACAACCGGCGATCGATTCACCAGGAGTAGAGCTGACGGGTTTCGGCGGATGACCTGAGCAGTACAGCAGCTTTATCAAACAATTCGACGCCTTCTCCGAAAATAAGGTAACCGACGCTGGGCAACGGCTGCTCTACATTGCCCACCTTTTTCGAGGTAGAGCCACAGAAGCTATTGATGTGTGTAGCATGCTGTACCCGGAACAGGGCTTTACCCGGGCAACAAGGAGCCTAAGAGACCTGCTTGGCCAGCTATGCAAGGTTGCTCGCAATTTAATAGCTGGCTTGGCGTCAGAGGCCGAAGGAACTAAGGATGATGTCTACGCAATGGCCGACTTTCTAATTAAGATGCAGAACTCTTCGATAGCCGTTGATCATTTGGGGTAAGGGGCGGACCTCTACGCAATGCATACATTAGAGGGGATGGTACTTTGCTTCTGTTCCGAGCTATGGGTCGTTAGGTTGAAGAAGCGGAACGTGTAACCAGGGGTGACCTTGAGGCCCACCTTAAAGGCCTGACCAAGTTTTTGACAGGCAAACCAGAATAGCCTACGCCAAATTCGGTTGACTCATTCACGGTAGCAACAGGGTAAATAGACCTAACACCAGCCAAGCTCAAAATGCCAAACGAGAACACTGGAAAAGTTGGTCTTGGACGAACACGCTGGCCGTGTCACTCGAGGCTACAGCCCACCCAAGCTCCGGGATGTGCGTCGCCAGTCACGGTTTGCCAGACTGTCCAAAGTTCGTCAAAGCCACCGTAAACGAACGACATGGAGGGGCAAGGATGACAGCGGATCGGACACCACTATGTTGAAGGAGCGGTTTGCCGATAAATACCGGCTCGTCAAAATCACGACGTCGTTGGCAGTGAGCACGGTGGGCGGAAAGCAAGTTGAATCGCACGTCGGTTGAGACTACAGCTCATCGCCTTAGATACTAAAGATCAAATCGAAACAACGGGGGCCCCTACTTTAGCTGATCTCTGTGAGCACCGAAGTCGGCGAGTGCAATTTTGACTGAGGGTCCCCACCAGCAAGATGTAACCGTCGTAGAATGGGGGGACGACTGAGTAGACCTTCTTGTTTGCTGCGACTTCCCAGAAGCACTTTATGTGCTGGACCAGAGAGTAGAGAACCGCCAGACACCCTACCTCGCACTCGCTACACTAGGATGTATCCTTAACGGCCCAGTTAGGGGGCGCGGCTCTATAAATCACTTGTCCGAGAAAGCTGACCACATAGAGTATCAATTGCGGTGCCTTTACGGAAAGGAGTTTCAGGACAGCGGAGAAGAATAACTAAAGTTGTCTTGGAAGAAACGTTTCTTGCAGCAGACAAGGTACCAGACGTTTTAAAAGTCAGTTCGAGGTTCCTCTCTGGTGGTGCACACAAGCCAACCCTTTGGTTGACTACAGGCTTTTTGCCCTCCAAAGACTACTGCGCCTGAGAGAACGTTCCGGCCGAAACCAGGATCTCTGGAAACGGCATGGAGAAGTAATGGTGCGAAAAGGAGCGCTCGGCCACGATGAAAAAGATGCACCACCAATGGCCGAGGAGGGCTATGGTACCTGCTTTATCGCCTGTTTCTTCGTCCCAAAAAACCCGAAAAGCTGCGGATGGTCTTTGATTGATGGTCTGCCACGAAGGCCCGATGGGACCACGCTGTTTATTGAAGTCTTGTGCCATTTCAGAGTAGGAAGAATGGCCTTGTCAGCCGACGTCAAAGACGTGTTCCTCCAGGTGAAAATTCCGGTAGAGGAACGAGATGCGTTGCAACTACTACGGTGAGACGAGAATGACCTGAGCAAATCGGTGATAAGTTATAGAATGACAGTCCATCCCTCCGGAGCCATATTACTGCCATTTTGTACAAACCACACCCCGCGAAGAAACCGCAACAAATATGGAGCTCTGGTCCACCGGTAGGTACCACACGGTTTCGGCAGAAATTGCTACTTCGACTACTACCTTGGGTCTTTCGATGATGTTGACTCGTCCCAAGCCGAGCCTAGGTGCCCAAAAAAACCGCCAGAGAAGGGTGGTCCCCATTTCACGAAAAGGATGGTTAACGCGTTGGAAGTGCTCGAAGTCATTCCGCACCACAGGAGGGCAGAAAGGGTTCGAGATATGGACGGGTCTCCACTCCCCACGATAGGAGCACAACGCAATGCGGAAAAGGAAGAATTCACTTTTGAGCTCAACGTTACTGACTAACCAGTTACTCGTCGTTGTATACGGACGGCTGCCCCTAGCCTGTTTGACCAGCTCAGTTTTGTCTGTTCCCGGATGCTACCCGGAAACACCTTACTGCAAAGGCTCTGTCTTTGGAACGTCGATTAAGACCAGCCGCTGGATCGCGATCGGCTGGAATGGTAGGAGTTCTTGATGATGTAGAAGAAACCAAGAGACAAAAGGTTTCCCCGGTGCTTGCCTCATCATCAAACAACACAGACGAGAAAGCCACAAGCTTTTACTGACGCGTCCAAAGGTGCGTACGGAGCCACGGTGTATTGACGACGGTGGATGGCTGATGGACAATACGACAGGAGGATTTTGTTCGTCAAAGCTGGCGCTGCCCCTTGGAAGTCGGTTTTGTAGCGTAATACTCTGTCCATATAGTACAATAAATTGATGTCAACAATATCTAAGACGACACTAGCAAAATGAGATTGGCGGAGGAGCATGCGGTGATAAAAGGCCCAAAAGGGTATGTACATGAAGAATTAAAATGAAACAAAAGGTGTGACACAAACTCACAGTTGTTCAGTGTTCTTGTGATCAGGAAATGAGCGCCAAAAAGCCATTGTCCGCCAATGTCTTCAGCTCAGTTTGGTCTGACAGCCATCCGCTGAACAGAACAGTATGGTATTGAGCGAAGTGCCAAGAGAAGCCGTTAAAGCTTCTAAAATGTTTTGTTTCTCACAGTTAGTTCCAACCGATATAATTCCAGGACACTACAAACCAGAAGATGAGACCGCGCCAGAATGAAAGATTTGTTTACAGCCATTTTCGGATTGCGCGGTGATGACGACCAAAATGTGCGTGTTTTACATTAAAACTTCGGCACGACAAAGGTGTATCGCACCAAGGGACGTTGAAAATCATGGAAAAAGTCGGAAATGTACAGGTACCTACAGTTTCGATCCCGCATTCAGTTTAGTTCATTTCAGTTTACAAAGGACTTGGTGCGGCTGAAGCCAACTGTGTCTCCAGATTGTTGTGTTGTGGGCCCGTTTCTGTAGCTCCCACAAATGCTTGAGTTTATTTTTCTGAAAGACAGAAGTTTTGTGCAGTATCAGCTTCGGCCAAGAAAGGTGGAAACATTGAGTTGATTGCTTCGGACTCTAAAAACTACTTAACATAACTCGGGGCAAGCTGCCACCCAAAACTAGTCCACTGCTTTCGTTAAAGCCCTCGTTGCGGTACTTATGACCTCGTCCGAGAGCTCATCCCAATAGGGTACTAATATATATGGGGAATAATTCACCCTAATTTGGTGCCTCGATAGCTTTCTCTGTAATCTGAGGACATACCACCTCGTGTCTCTGTCTGGGATCAGAGAAGAACGTTCTTCTTGATTTATACCTGACAGTCCCTTCAATCCCTTGAGGGTTTCTAACAAATCCTCGCGGGCTCACTGCGTTTTCATCTAGAGTAGATACAGGGCATGGAGATACTCCGTTTAGCTGCCTCCCCTCTCGCACTGTCACCACTCTAGTGGCTTGCCCTTGCACTTTCTCCAGACCGTCAATATCTTTCTGGTGGTGCGGAGGCAGGCTCGCACGCGATACAGTATGGCTTGGTATATCGGAACAAAGGTCTCCGGCTCTCCACACGACACAACGGATCTAACTCAAAAGAGTTCTCTCCCAGCCGTATTGGCTGCGGTTGTGCACTGCTTCAGCCACTTGAGGCTGTTGTCCATATTAATGCCCAGGTCTTTGATCCGAGGGCCACTTGAAACGAATCCACAACATTCCCACTATTCCCTCTATCCGTGGTCAAGCACCGGCACCTGGTGAGTTTTGGTGGTAGGCCCTATTTACATGACAAGTTTTGTACTGACGCCACTGTAAGCCCGCCACCCGTACCCCTCATCACCGAGCAAGTTCTCTCTGACATTGAATTCAGTTTGAACGATGTGACCCACCTGCTGCTGCGTGTTAGACCCTCCTCCCGCCCTGGCTATGACGGCATCCCCCCAGCACACTTTCATCTTGGTGGAACTGACATCGCTGCTATCTTTATGAATCTCCACAACTTATCCCTTAAAAATGGCATTTTTCCATCCCAGTGGAAAATTTCAACCATTATTCCTATCCACAAAAAGGTCCAATGCATGACCCTTCAAATTATCGTCCTATCAACCATACCCCTTTAGCTGCCAGAATAATGGAGCGTTTGATTAAACAGCGGATGTCCGATTATCTCATTTCCCATAACCTCATTCACAGCGGCCAACATGGTTTCCTAAAGTCACGTTCTTGTACCATATGCCAGTTTGATTTCTTCAACCTAGTGACCACGGCAGCTGACGACGGGAAATCTATGATTATCATCTACCTCGATATGACCAAGGCATTTGACCGAGTTCCTCACTCCCGATTGTTAACAAAACTCCGGGCCTATGGTATCCATGACCCGCTTTTATCATGGATCACTTCTTACCTGTCGGATCGAACCCAGGTTGTATATGCTAATGGTCATCTATTGCAACCGGTGCCCGTCACTAGTGGAGTCATACAAGGAAGTGTACTTGGTCCGCTATTTTTCTTACTCTATATTGACGACATTTTTTCGATTGTGCAACACGACACACCTTTCCTGTTTGCCGACGACATCAAAATCGTGTATGATTTCCGCCATCAAGACTTGAGCACAGCACTGTCTGAAATAGGTAGTGATCTTGAGAAACTTGATCAATGGTGCACTTCATGGCAGATGTGCTTCTCGACATCTAAAAGCTTCTACACAACCTACAGATGTCAAGTCTCCCTCGGAACTCTGTCACTGAACAAAGTACCCATCGCCCCAAGCTCCTCAGTGAAGGATCTTGGGCTTCGATACACTAACAATCTACAATTCTCGGAACATGTCTCATTTCAGACGGCCAGGGCCAGACAGATAATAGGCCTATTTCTCAGATCATTTAAAATAAAACATAGTATCCTCCTTACATACCAATCCCATGCTAGACCCCACCTCGAATATTGCTCCATAATCTTCTCTGGAATGTCTAAATCGGACAGAATACGCCTGGAGAAAGTCCAGCGCACCTTCACCAAGAAGCTAATGGGATATTCCTCTCCACTGAGCTATAAAGAGCGATGCATTCTATTGAAACTTGACCCCGTATGGCTTAGACATGTCAGGCTTAACTTGTGTTTTCTATACAGACTTATTCATTGATCTGCATTCACTTCTACCAACTCTATACAGTTTTCCCTACCCTCATCTTACCCTCTGCGCCACAGAGACTTCAGTCTGACCATCCCACATTCCAGGCTGGCAATAAGATCCAACTTCTTTCTCAATAAATATTCTAAGCTTCGGGATAAGCTGCCTCGGACCATTCGCAAAAGTGCGTTAATAACCCAGTTCAGCCATGCCCTTAGATCACAACTTACCGTTAGTCATATGTTATCTTTGACTAACGCCAGCATATCTGAGGATCGAGCCTATGAAGAAGGCATCGAACTTTAGAACCCTAGCTTCAGTCTCTCCTCCCGCTGTCCGCTATCTGTCGAGCTGGCCTTCAAAAACAGGTTCAACTACTAGGATCATGGCACCATATCCCAAACCTACCATTTTCTGCCTAACGACAGACGATAGGCTTACCATTTATTATTACTTTTTACGTATGACCAACATTGCAGAAGGATAGTTTTTGTCGTTTATAGATATAACTAGCTAGATGCCTGCCGGTTCTCGCTACTCACCCAAGTTCACCTACCATCACCTAACCCTTATACATTCCTGCCTCATCTAATTCACTAGTCGGTTTTCACAAACATGTCTAAACAATTACTGCCTCCCTCGCTATATAGTACTAGGGCAGCCATGTAAAACAACTCTCCTCTAGCTGAAGGTTTTAGCCAATGATGTTTTCCCCCAGCACCAAATTGTCCAGTGGTGCTGGATCCTAAGACATTAAGTCCCACCACCCACTAATTCACTCCTTGATCCTCTCTTATTTATCCTGGCTTCCGCTCCTCTCAGCTTCCTTGCTCGGGGATCGATTTGATCTATATATACTATTATAAATCCTTACATGACTTTTGATAGAGCTTATGAGAAGAGCGTGATACTAACCAGAACCCTTGATAATCTAGGATGTGCCGCATCACACACCGTAGTTGCCATCACCTAAGCGTAAGCCTACCAGGTTACAATGCCTAAAGATATTAACTCTCATGCCTAAGGCCAGTGCATCAGAAGTCGCATTTGATTATATGAAATACCACTGGAAGCATGAAGGTAGTCTTTAAACATTCCCAGTGCTGTCTTTACTTAGTCTTCGCCTTTGTCTCCAACCAAAGACGTGGCACCTGTCAGACTCCTCAACCTCCATCTAGTGATCACCATTAATCACTCACAGCTCAACTTCCGTCCCTGTCACAGAACTCTAGCATCTTCCATGACTGGCCTATACAACATTTGATACTTAGCCAGCAAAACTACAAACCATCTGTGGATCATCCCGACTAATCACGTTGTTGGTGCTGCAAGTCGTACCCCATCCTTGTGCAGACTGGCTTTTTGTTGAACATAAACCCCATTGAATAATCGCAGGCTGTGGTTGACTCTACCTCCCCCTGCATTTTTTGTCCCATGTAAACGGCATGAGGGTTCTGACTTCACGGATAAGGCGAGTGTTAGCGCGGCGCTTCTGCAAACATTCCTGGCCGTGATGGTCTCCCTGCACAGAGCTGACCACCAATTAGACATGACCACCAAAAAGTAGAGATTGGCATAAGAAAGTGAGAAAAAATACCCCACTGTTTTGTCTTCCAGGCACACCAGCCTTGTCACTTGTGACTCATGTCTCCGGGTTGCAGTGTTGCTACTGATCGACTGGTGTGGTTGACCTATTCCCAACGCGGCTTGTTACATGCGGTCCATGTTTCGGCCGGGGCGTGGGAGCTGTGGTCGCCCACCAAAAGCAGCTCCGCCTTCTCTGACAGCCAGATACCTGGTTGTTATAAAACCATTAAAAAATAGATAAAAACGTCTAAAAAAGTGTGGATCATTCTTGGAGCGCTACGTGCTGGATGCCAGTGGTTGTGTATCGTGCTACCTCCCTACCTGAAGCAGGCCCTTGTGCCGCCTACCATGAGCACCGAATGTAGGTCGTTAGAGTTTGCTTCCCTGACGAAAATTCGGACCCATCTCATTCCCATTTCTCACGGCTCTCCAAAACCAGTCCTCAAATGGGTGATTTCCTGCTTTGCAATACGATAACGACGAAAAGGACACCGCGATAACCATGCAATCATGTCTACATCCGATTTTCTGGATCATACTCGAGCAAGTTTCAGTACGATAGCACCATCGGGTAAGAGCATAGATGAACTCACGTTAACGTTCCAAGGCACGTAACCGATTGCCTCTAATGTATCACCTCTGTCATCCCAATAGTTTCATCTACTTTAAGGCTCTTCAGAAACTACCCAGTATAGAATAACCACTATGCTAGAAGAGACAGTTACAGAAAAGGGCTACGCTAACAGTGTGCCAGTCTCATTCGCTCACAGTCTGTTATTTCAAACCTATCTTATCGCCTCGTTGCCAAGCTGCTTTCTACGTAAGCAAACGGTACTGAGGGTTATCATTTCTAACTGCTCTTAACCGTGAGACCCTAGGTCTTTCATTAGTATCCGAGCGATGCCGTGCCAACGTGCAAAATCATAAATCCATTGAGATGCATACACCGTTACCAAACTAGTGTACGCAACTCCGTTAGCCTGCAGCAGTATAGCACAAATCCACCGCGAGCCTATTTTTACTTAGAATGTGGAGTAGGTGTCATTGACTGCTCAAATGAAACTTCATCCATGCTTCACTCACACAGACCTAAGCAGTCCATTATCTTTTGTCTTCATATATCATCATAACCCACAGCTGAAACCACGTCCAGACTGCAATCCCCCTTTTATTTCAGGTCTGTTGTCTCCCACTATCGCAGTCACCAAACCGGATAACCAAGGATGCCACTTTGACTCGTACGGACAGAGACTCAAGTAGAACCTACCATAGCAACTGGGACCGAAATCAAGCGACCCGACAGGAAATACTCCCAATTGCTTATCAGACCATTCAGCTTTTTCTGAGGCAACCAACACACATTCCAGTTCATGCGCATCTTGCTAATATACCACCACAGTCAGCCGATTGACCGACACATACTTTGCCTTGCTAGACGAAACATACCCATATGATGTCGTACGTTACCAGAAACGACGCTGAATATCACTGAAGACAAATGCGTCAACATATACATATATATATTTTCAGTGAAACAGCATATTAACTCTCAAGTCCATGCGGAGATTTCACACTTTATTATCCGTTACCACAGTCCACCTTTCCTCCGTACCGTAGCCGGTTGGAAATTGACTCTCCACTTCTCGAGGACCTTCCAGTTGAGCTTTCTCATTTCTGAATGGTACATGTTACTGATCCTGAATCTAAACTCACCTTTTTACGGACTGCTGTTTCTCCCGCATCCACCAGTGTTCACTTTCACGAAACTGGTCTCGGCACCGTTTCGACACTCATTCCATTTATTGAACTCCGGTAAAGCCGACATTCAGGGTCTGCATCGTCTTCATGGATCGCTATCCTCTCCGCATGCACAGACTTTCCCGAGAACACTTCTTTACAATTTTTTTCCTTTTTTTCTTCCTTTTCTTCTTGTTAAAAATTTACTCTATCTGCAGAACATCAGCAGGCCTCCGTTTCCCCAGCTTGCATCATTCTCGTTCATAATGCATCCTTGGCACTGCGCTAACGGTTTTTCGATATCTCCACCTCTCAGCCCGGATTCGAAACCGGTTTGAAACTGCCGCGCAAACCATTATTAAAATGATCCATTCAAACTGTTGCTGGCTATGTCTATCTATTGCTGATACTCTCGACTTTCATACTTTGAATTTGTGAATATTCCATCTTATTGAGTAACGTGTCACACCATGATCATGCGCTAGCGCGTGGGTCTCGACCATGGCCGAGAAATATACCATTATTATTATTATTATTATTATTATTATTATTATTATTACTGTTTTTTACGAAATTACTTGTTCATTATTGGTGATTAGTAGTTTCCGTCGAAAGAATCCCTAATGGGTAAATAAGTTAAAATAACGGACAGTTGGGATGGATTGAGAGAAGCGGTATTAACTTTCCGTGATTTTTTCAAAATACAGGTCTGCTGCTCGGACGGACTTCAAGTATTGTTATCTAGAAAATAAAGGACACTTATACTGAAGGAACAGTAGAGAAAAATTGTTCGCGCAAGATCTTCAAAGGAGGTGGTTTGATTGAGAACTATTTTCCCCAAGGTTGGGAAATTGATAACCTGCGTATAAAAGCCACTCAATTCTTTGAAGTAGGAAAATATCGAGAGTTCAGAGAAGATCACTAGGCAACGCGGACGTTTACTTATCGAAAAATAGGACTGTGATATACAACCACGTTTAAACTATGAGATAAAGCTGGGGAACACCTAAAGTTGTTATTTTTGATGATTCTTTAGTGATTTTCAGAACATTTTTGGAGGCCTAAATTATATCAGACGAATAAAACAATTTAAAAAGACAGAGCAGCTTAGACGTTATTTTCATGACCGTGCTGGATACCTTTTTTGCTTAATCACGTCAACGCTGTTTCCTGATTGGTCGGAAGACGACTTTTGTCCAGGATATAACTAATCGAGCAATCTGATGGGCGAAATAAGCTCTTTAAACCACTGAACAACGAACAGTAATCACGATTTCCTTGTTGCATGCTCCAACAATATACTGATTGTATTTCCCGGAAAAGTGACTTCTGACATGGTGGCAGCGGAAGGTGACGTGAAAATGTCGATATCGGAGACACGAAGGCACAATAGCTTGCAGATCCATCCAACGGCGCACCTGGTGATGGAAGACACGGGTCGGATGCCTGACCACCGGAGGCTGCAGCGGTGTGAAGATTTCCGGATTTTATCTGCGGTGCAGCACAAATCAAATGCTAAGGAGCCTGCGGTTCTTTGTCACTCCACTGGCACGTGGCGCTTCGCATCATTACTCGCTTTTCATATGACTCCAATGAGGATAGTGAGGATTGGACGACGGTGATGATTGAGCTCAAGCGGCATTGCCCTAAAGAGTGTAACAAAACATATCATCGTTTTGTTTTTAACCAAATAACACAGAAGCCAGACGAGTCATTGTACTCGTTCTTGATGTTGGTAAGAATACTGGCAAGATCATTCAATCTTTGCACCTGCCTAGAAGAGAGCCCCGTGCGTGATCTTGTAACACATGGACTACGCTACCCTGCGGTGATTGAAAAGTTGATAAATGTCCCAAAATTATCACTCCGGCAGTGCGTTGACATCTGTCTAGATGAGAAAGAGGCCGAAAAACACACGGAGACGATAAATCAGCCAGAATCATTTGGTCTGTACAAAATAACATCAGAGACCCGCACGGTGCCAAAGACGGAATGTCAGCTTTGTGGCAGACTACATTTCGTGGGGACAGACAATTGTCCTGCCCGGAGAAAAACGTGTGACAGCTGCAAGAAGCACAGCCGTCACACAGCAAAATGTTTCCTCAAGACAGCAGTGGACATAGAACAAAACTATCACAAAGCGGATCTGGTGAATTGGGTGGAAGTGCCAGCGAAGCAAAAAGGCGTCTTTTTCCAAAAATGGTGGCCAACGGAGAAGAGGTGAACTCTCAGTTGGACACTGCGGCATTGGTGAATATAATGCTTATGAACCCTTTGTCTAATATTACACCAACACCGACACATAAGAGACTCGTTATTTGGAACGGGGAGAAGCTCGGCCAAGAGGCCAGGCGATGTTGAAGGTCGTCAATCCCAAGGATGGGCAGCCACCACTCATTAACTTTGTTGTGGTCGACCAGGGCTATTCTTCCATCGTCGGATGTGAGTCTACCAAAAATCTTGGTTTGGAGTCATTCCACTATGATTATTTCACTTACTAACTATCTGATAGGGTAGAACATAACTAGAAAAAATATACCGCCGTTTCCGATTAGAAATTGGGCAAACTTCCGGGAATAGAAGCGTTAAGTGTATATAAATCCGCAGAATCTGTGACACTTCTAACAAGGCTTATTCCGTATGCAGTTAGAGAATGATCTGAGCGCGAGTTGGACATTCTCATATACGAAGGTGTCCTCGTCAAAGTTGAAGAACCAACGGATTGGGTGAGCAGAATCGTGATCATGACGAAAGCATTCGAGAAATTTTGCGTTTGCATTGACCCCGAACCACTAGACGGAGCACCCAATTGAGAGCACTTTTCTAGTTGCTTTTGATCTGCCTTCGGCGTTTTGTCATTCAGAGTTAAATGAATTCTAAAGTTATATGACCAGGTATGGCACACCGTGTGGCCGGTTCCGTTGGAAGCGACTACCTTTAGCCTGAAGGTATCCAGCGAAATGTCCCAGAAGAGGATCCTCCAAGCGGTGGGAGACTTTCTTGGAGTACTCTGCGTAGCAGACGTTCTCGTTTTCGGCAAAAAAATCGAAGAACACAACGGAAGGTTCGATTCTTTCCTCCGGAGTTGTGTCCGTGACGCAATCGAACTAAAACGGGACAGATTGACATTTCGTCAAACAGCAGTCAAGTTCCACGGCCACTTTATCAAAAGCAGAGGGATAAAACCGGATCCGGAAAAGGTAAGCGCGATTGTACATATGCCGGCGCCGACCGATACGAAAAGCGTCTCACTTTGTAACAGGATGATCAACTATCCGATCAGATTCTTACCAGAGTTAGCAGAATCGATGAGGCCGATTGGCCGAATAACATGTAAGGCAGAAACCTGGATTCGGCCAGATAGAAAGCAATTAACGTTTGATCGCATCAAGCAGCTTATCGTGAAGGTCCCATTCCTAGCATATCATGACCACACCTCACCTCTATGCATACAATGTGATAGCAGCCAACATGGTTTAGGAGCATTTTTGTTACAGAATGGAAGCCTGCTTGACTATTGTAGTAGGACTGTAAACGTTTGTGTAAGAACTGTGTACAAACTGAAAAGGAAATGCTGGCCATTGTGTACGCCCTGGAGAAGTTCAGTGATCACACGTTCAGGCGACTTACGCACATATGTTCAGATCACAAGCCGTTGATCACGATCGTGCATAAACCGCTGCGTCCAGCTCCAAGAAGACTTCAAGCTGTGTTAATAAGCCTCCAAAAGCATAAGTGCGGACTTCATTATCAGCAAGGAAAGAAGATGGTTGTAGCAAATACACTCTCATGGGCCACACTACAGAATACGGAAGACGAACGTAGTAAAGAAAGGATGAACACGGCAACGGCGGTTACGGAAGTTGAATTACCCCGATTCCAGGACACCACGACGGAAAATCCCTGTCTACAATCTCCGAAGGAAGTTACCACCCAAGGTTGGCCAGAAGAAAAAGAACCCTATTGGCAGAAGTGTGACCTAATTTCAAATTTCGTGATGGGCCAACAACGGAGATAGAACTGATTTTTCGAGATAAGCTTTCCATGGTCCCCCAAGCTTGTCGAAAGGACACTCTTCGTCGGTTACACTGTTCACAAGCGGGTGTCAATGGATGGAACACCCGAGCCAGAGAGCCACACTAGTAGCCCGGTATGGCAAAATAGGTTAAACAAATGGTGGCCATGCAGAAACCTTGGTCAGCGACAAAAGAGAGAGCTGATGGAAATGAGCCCAATATGTGACCGGCCTTGGCTAATTGTGGCTTAGAATAACTTTTACTATGGGAAGGACAGTTACTTAATGTGTTTTCTGCGAAATCAACCTTCGAAAACAGAAACAACCGCAGATATTTTCATCAAACTGCAAGCCAGTTTTGCACCACGTGGGATCCCGAGTCGAGTGATTTCCGATGGTAGTCCTCAGCTTCACTGCACGGAATTCTAGCTTTTCACGGAAAAGTGGCTGTTCAGCCATCGCACCACCGGTCCCTACCGTAATCAGTCCATCCTTGAAGCTGAGAGGGTTGTCAAACAGGCAAAAAAGATACTCAAGAAGTGCAAGCCTTAGGACAGCGATCCTTTGGTCGCTCTGCTTCAGCTTCGAACTATACCCTCCGCGGCGATGAAAGCAGGCTCCACGAAACGTCTATTTGGAAGACGGACTCGCACGATCCTACCAGTTTGTGCTGGTTCACTGGACTCAGATGTCACAGCGCCTTCAGAGGTCAAACTGGGAATGAAAAACGAATGGCGGTGCAAAAACGATTTCACGATAGGGGCACCAAACCACTACATCCACTCGAGCAAGGTGACACAGTCTTGATTCAACCAACAGAACCGACAACAAAGTCTTGGACAAAAGGGGGGTACTAGCACGCGTAACAAAGAAATTATACCTAATTCTCTCCGCAGACCGTCAAACAAGAAAGAATAGGGTTCAACTGAGAAAATCCGAATGTGATGGCGAGGAAATGAAGACCAAAAGGTGATAACAAAGGAGAGGACGAGCAGACCAAAAAAAGATGATGGAGAGACTGATTCAGACAACAATAAACATTCACCCTTCCGACAGGAGCACTCACCTCCCAAAATTCGGACTGGACGAATTTATTAACCAGTAGGCAAATAGAAGTTCCACGAAAAAGGGGGGAAGTGGTGAATATGTTTTTGTTTTACCAAATCAACACCGTTTCCTGACTGGTTGGAAGGCGACTTTTGTCTAGGACGTAGCAAATCGAGCAACCTGATGGGTGAAAGAAACTCTATAAACCACCTAACAATGAACAGTAATCGAGATTTCTTTGTTACACCTTGTCGCAATATACTGATTGCATTTCCCGAGGAACTGACTTTTGACAAGGATAGTTTGTGTACTTGTACTGTCGTCCAGCGTCGTCGTGATTTCTATCGTTGATAAACCAGGGCTTCGAGTATTTCGATGGCACTGTAGAGACATTCCATTTATTTTTAGCAAACATCATCTTCATTTTGACCCCATGCATGTGCTTTGTTTCATCACATCGAACCAAGCTGTTCCTGGTTCGACCACCAAACACACACTCTCTTGTGAGTTTTACTCGACCGTACATCGTTCTGTACCTTTTGATCTGCAGGTTCACATTAAAGCCTATGTGGCTCGATTTCAGTTTTTGACTACCAGTGAAACATCATTTGATTCGTTACTGCAGTTGTCTATCTTGTCCATGTGTCTTTTTTGTCTGGTTAGCCCTGCTCGCCACTTTGGTGGGCCAGAGGTGATTTCAGTACTCAGGCGCCGTTTTTGAATTTCCCGAAAACTTTTTCGTCGCTGACGTGAGCCCGTTCCATTATCCCATTTCATCTCTTTTTTCTGGGTTACTCGCTAAAAGCATATCGAAATCCTACCGATTCACCCAAACGCAAAACTTACTATTGTTTTGAGTTCAGTTCGTTTCTGAAGTGGCTAGTTTTGAATCAAATCGTGTTGGGTCACGAGGCGTAGACGGCCGTGTGTCAATTTTGACCAGGTTCTTTCACCGTAAGTCCCTTGGATCATTCAGTGCTACCACAAACTGAGGAAACAGAACCTTCATCAATAATTTGGTGAATATAAACGGAAGAAGGGACTTTCCACTGCTTTGCCCACCCTGAGGAGCTCCACAGAACCAAATATCGACCAGTGAACCACACTCCCATAGTTTCCCGAATTATGGAAAGACTGATAAAAAAATAAGCTGACAACTCATTTACTAAACAATAACCTCATTAACACTGGACGGCACGGTTTTCTTCAAAAAAGATCCTGTGCCACCTGTATGTGTGACTTCCTTAACCTAATAACTACGGCCACTAACAGTGGTAAATCAGTGATTGTAATCCTCCTTGACATGACTAAAGCTTTCGATCGAGTATCCCACAATAGGCTCATGGCGAAGATGAAAACCTACGGAATTGTTGACCCGATCCTGAGTTGGTTTTCATCATATCTAACATCCCGAAGGCAGGTGGTGGACGTTGATGGCAGTTTATCATCACCTCGACCAGTTACTAGTGGAGTTATTCAGGGTAGTGTACTAGGTCCCTTACTTTTTCTTATATATGTTAATGACATTTTCAACGTCATCACACACGAGGCTGCGTTCCTTTTTGCAGACGACATAAAAATTATGTACTCTTTTGAACCTGACGCCTTAGCTTTTACCATTGCTAGCATAACGAGCGATTTACTATCGCTAGACTCATGGAGCAACCAATGGTTGATGAAATTCTCCGCTGTCAAAAGTTGTATCTTTATGTATAAGTGTCAGGTTCCCGCGGGAATGTTTAAAATTAATGATCAGTTCATCCCCAACAGTCCGGAAGTAAGGGACTTGAGATTACAATATTCTTGTACATTTAATTTCTCCGAACATTCGGAGACCTCCCAGTCTCTACGCCAACCAACACCCGTATATCCCACTTCCATTTCACATTCTCCCTCCCGGTTACAGATCATCAAATTACTGATGTCAAGAGGGCACCTGTGTTACCGCCCGTATTAAGGCAGGTGCCAAGATACCTGAGGCTGCTACACGTCCTTTTTCTTTCCCACTTAACAGCTACTTAACCCTCCCTCCTCATATTTCTACGCCCCAGCCACCAGTATCTACCAATAGTAAAGTACTCGATAGTGATCTTTCGCGGTGTTGTTCCGCGCTAAGTAGATTTACCAACCGCCGATATCCTTCCAATCTAACGAATCTCATCAGTACTAGCCACACCCGGCTTAGCTTAACAACCAAGCTGACTGCCACCCCAGGTGTTTCTACTCAGCTTATTTCACCATCCACATTACCGACTACTCCATCTCAAGGAATAATGATTGCGTCATCCGATCCGCCTTCAGCAAATGCAATTTCGGAATCCTATAAAGATCTTAACGTTAACCTTGACTCCACTAAACAGTTCTCATTGTTTATGCTGAATGCACGCTCAATAGTGAATAAGATGCGAATGCTGCGTATATTACTGCTCACGTCTGATTATGACCTTATTTTAATTACCGAAACCTGGTTGACAGACAACACTCCAAACGAGGATATCGCTATCACCGGATACCAAGCTTTCAGGAAAAATAGACTCACTCAGAGAGGGGGAGGCTGTCTTATATATGTAAGACAAAACATGCGAGCGAAAATATTTCAGCACCCCATACTCGATAACTTGCCGGATTCAGTTTGGCTACAGGTCAATACAGGATGTTCTGACTTCATTGTTAGTTGCATCTACCGCCCCCCGAATACTAGTCAAAACGACCGTTAAAAGACCGTTCCACCAAGCTAGCTGGAATCAATTACCCTCACTCATTCGCTCGCAGAACTGGGATACTTTCTTTTTATCTGATGACTTGCATACCGTGGTGGATCATCTTTACTCCACACTAAATGCATTTCTTGACGTAATCACCCCAACCCAAGGTCTACCTGGACGAGATAAACCAAACAGTTTTTGTCGACTAAAGCAGAAGCTTTCTATGCTACAACGCAAATTCCTTAGGTCGAGAGACTTTTCGTTGTTCTTGCAAATGAACCGTTTATCTAATTCTATGAAATTCATTGAAATGTCCCGCAGTAAAAAACAGGAATTAAGAGCGTTGAGTCACCCCAAGAGGTCCGAAGCTTTATTTAAGCTGATGAAGCTGAGAAACAGCCAGTGCAGTTCTCCTATCTCATCCATTATATATAACAACAATTATATAACGAACTCCCAAGAGATCTCCGAGGCATTCAGTGCCTATTTTGCTTCGTCTCTAACGACCGATGACTCCCCATGCCTATATCACGTTGAGCCGCTGACATCTGCACAGTTCTCAGCGGTTACATTTCACCCGAACGACTTAACAGTACAGCTAACTAAAATTAGGAGGTCATACCACCCCGGGCCAGATGCCGTACCACCGGCTACTTTTAGTCTAGGTGGCACTGATATCCCATTCTTGCTATCAAAGGTTTTTAATTTATCTATGAGCAGTAGCGTTTTCCCCTCCCATTGGAAAACATCAGTTATTATCCCAATTCTTAAGAAAGGTTCACGCCAGGACCTAACCAACTATCGACCAGTGAACCACACTCCCATAGTTTCCCGAATTATGGAAAGACTGATAAAAAATAAGCTGACAACTCATTTACTAAACAATAACCTCATTAACACTGGACGGCACGGTTTTCTTCAAAAAAGATCCTGTGCCACCTGTATGTGTGACTTCCTTAACCTAATAACTACGGCCACTAACAGTGGTAAATCAGTGATTGTAATCCTCCTTGACATGACTAAAGCTTTCGATCGAGTATCCCACAATAGGCTCATGGCGAAGATGAAAACCTACGGAATTGTTGACCCGATCCTGAGTTGGTTTTCATCATATCTAACATCCCGAAGGCAGGTGGTGGACGTTGATGGCAGTTTATCATCACCTCGACCAGTTACTAGTGGAGTTATTCAGGGTAGTGTACTAGGTCCCTTACTTTTTCTTATATATGTTAATGACATTTTCAACGTCATCACACACGAGGCTGCGTTCCTTTTTGCAGATGACATAAAAATTATGTACTCCTTGAACCTGACGCCTTAGCTTTTACCATTGCTAGCATAACGAGCGATTTACTATCGCTAGACTCATGGAGCAACCAATGGTTGATGAAATTCTCCGCTGTCAAAAGTTGTATCTTTATGTATAAGTGTCAGGTTCCCGCGGGAATGTTTAAAATTAATGATCAGTTCATCCCCAACAGTCCGGAAGTAAGGGACTTGGGATTACAATATTCTTGTACATTTAATTTCTCCGAACATTCGGAGACCTCCAAGTCTCTACGCCAACCAACACCCGTATATCCCACTTCCATTTCACATTCTCCCTCCCGGTTACAGATCATCAAATTACTGATGTCAAGAGGGCACCTGTGTTACCGCCCGTATTAAGGCAGGTGCCAAGATACCTGAGGCTGCTACACGTCCTTTTTCTTTCCCACTTAACAGCTACTTAACCCTCCCTCCTCATATTTCTACGCCCCAGCCACCAGTATCTACCAATAGTAAAGTACTCGATAGTGATCTTTCGCGGTGTTGTTCCGCGCTAAGTAGATTTACCAACCGCCGATATCCTTCCAATCTAACGAATCTCATCAGTACTAGCCACACCCGGCTTAGCTTAACAACCAAGCTGACTGCCACCCCAGGTGTTTCTACTCAGCTTATTTCACCATCCACATTACCGACTACTCCATCTCAAGGAATAATGATTGCGTCATCCGATCCGCCTTCAGCAAATGCAATTTCGGAATCCTATAAAGATCTTAACGTTAACCTTGACTCCACTAAACAGTTCTCATTGTTTATGCTGAATGCACGCTCAATAGTGAATAAGATGCGAATGCTGCGTATATTACTGCTCACGTCTGATTATGACCTTATTTTAATTACCGAAACCTGGTTGACAGACAACACTCCAAACGAGGATATCGCTATCACCGGATACCAAGCTTTCAGGAAAAATAGACTCACTCAGAGAGGGGGAGGCTGTCTTATATATGTAAGACAAAACATGCGAGCGAAAATATTTCAGCACCCCATACTCGATAACTTGCCGGATTCAGTTTGGCTACAGGTCAATACAGGATGTTCTGACTTCATTGTTAGTTGCATCTACCGCCCCCCGAATACTAGTCAAAACGACCGTTAAAAGACCGTTCCACCAAGCTAGCTGGAATCAATTACCCTCACTCATTCGCTCGCAGAACTGGGATACTTTCTTTTTATCTGATGACTTGCATACCGTGGTGGATCATCTTTACTCCACACTAAATGCATTTCTTGACGTAATCACCCCAACCCAAGGTCTACCTGGACGAGATAAACCAAACAGTTTTTGTCGACTAAAGCAGAAGCTTTCTATGCTACAACGCAAATTCCTTAGGTCGAGAGACTTTTCGTTGTTCTTGCAAATGAACCGTTTATCTAATTCTATGAAATTCATTGAAATGTCCCGCAGTAAAAAACAGGAATTAAGAGCGCTGAGTCACCCCAAGAGGTCCGAAGCTTTATTTAAGCTGATGAAGCTGAGAAACAGCCAGTGCAGTTCTCCTATCTCATCCATTATATATAACAACAATTATATAACGAACTCCCAAGAGATCTCCGAGGCATTCAGTGCCTATTTTGCTTCGTCTCTAACGACCGATGACTCCCCATGCCTATATCACGTTGAGCCGCTGACATCTGCACAGTTCTCAGCGGTTACATTTCACCCGAACGACTTAACAGTACAGCTAACTAAAATTAGGAGGTCATACCACCCCGGGCCAGATGCCGTACCACCGGCTACTTTTAGTCTAGGTGGCACTGATATCCCATTCTTGCTATCAAAGGTTTTTAATTTATCTATGAGCAGTAGCGTTTTCCCCTCCCATTGGAAAACATCAGTTATTATCCCAATTCTTAAGAAAGGTTCACGCCAGGACCTAACCAACTATCGACCAGTGAACCACACCCCTATAGTTTCCCGAATTATGGAAAGACTGATAAAAAATAAGCTGACAACTCATTTACTAAACAATAACCTCATTAACACTGGACGGCACGGTTTTCTTCAAAAAAGATCCTGTGCCACCTGTATGTGTGACTTAACCTAATAACTACGGCCACTAACAGTGGTAAATCAGTGATTGTAATCCTCCTTGACATGACTAAAGCTTTCGATCGAGTATCCCACAATAGGCTCATGGCGAAGATGAAAACCTACGGAATTGTTGACCCGATCCTGAGTTGGTTTTTATCATATCTAACATCCCGAAGGCAGGTGGTGGACGTTGATGGCAGTTTATCATCACCTCGACCAGTTACTAGTGGAGTTATTCAGGGTAGTGTACTAGGTCCCTTACTTTTTCTTATATATGTTAATGACATTTTCAACGTCATCACACACGGGGCTGCGTTCCTTTTTGCAGATGACATAAAAATTATGTACTCCTTGAACCTGACGCCTTAGCTTTTACCATTGCTAGCATAACGAGCGATTTACTATCGCTAGACTCATGGAGCAACCAATGGTTGATGAAATTCTCCGCTGTCAAAAGTTGTATCTTTATGTATAAGTGTCAGGTTCCCGCGGGAATGTTTAAAATTAATGATCAGTTCATCCCCAACAGTCCGGAAGTAAGGGACTTGGGATTACAATATTCTTGTACATTTAATTTCTCCGAACATTCGGAGACCTCCCAGTCTCTACGCCAACCAACACCCGTATATCCCACTTCCATTTCACATTCTCCCTCCCGGTTACAGATCATCAAATTACTGATGTCAAGAGGGCACCTGTGTTACCGCCCGTATTAAGGCAGGTGCCAAGATACCTGAGGCTGCTACACGTCCTTTTTCTTTCCCACTTAACAGCTACTTAACCCTCCCTCCTCATATTTCTACGCCCCAGCCACCAGTATCTACCAATAGTAAAGTACTCGATAGTGATCTTTCGCGGTGTTGTTCCGCGCTAAGTAGATTTACCAACCGCCGATATCCTTCCAATCTAACGAATCTCATCAGTACTAGCCACACCCGGCTTAGCTTAACAACCAAGCTGACTGCCACCCCAGGTGTTTCTACTCAGCTTATTTCACCATCCACATTACCGACTACTCCATCTCAAGGAATAATGATTGCGTCATCCGATCCGCCTTCAGCAAATGCAATTTCGGAATCCTATAAAGATCTTAACGTTAACCTTGACTCCACTAAACAGTTCTCATTGTTTATGCTGAATGCACGCTCAATAGTGAATAAGATGCGAATGCTGCGTATATTACTGCTCACGTCTGATTATGACCTTATTTTAATTACCGAAACCTGGTTGACAGACAACACTCCAAACGAGGATATCGCTATCACCGGATACCAAGCTTTCAGGAAAAATAGACTCACTCAGAGAGGGGGAGGCTGTCTTATATATGTAAGACAAAACATGCGAGCGAAAATATTTCAGCACCCCATACTCGATAACTTGCCGGATTCAGTTTGGCTACAGGTCAATACAGGATGTTCTGACTTCATTGTTAGTTGCATCTACCGCCCCCCGAATACTAGTCAAAACGACCGTTAAAAGACCGTTCCACCAAGCTAGCTGGAATCAATTACCCTCACTCATTCGCTCGCAGAACTGGGATACTTTCTTTTTATCTGATGACTTGCATACCGTGGTGGATCATCTTTACTCCACACTAAATGCATTTCTTGACGTAATCACCCCAACCCAAGGTCTACCTGGACGAGATAAACCAAACAGTTTTTGTCGACTAAAGCAGAAGCTTTCTATGCTACAACGCAAATTCCTTAGGTCGAGAGACTTTTCGTTGTTCTTGCAAATGAACCGTTTATCTAAGTCTATGAAATTCATTGAAATGTCCCGCAGTAAAAAACAGGAATTAAGAGCGTTGAGTCACCCCAAGAGGTCCGAAGCTTTATTTAAGCTGATGAAGCTGAGAAACAGCCAGTGCAGTTCTCCTATCTCATCCATTATATATAACAACAATTATATAACGAACTCCCAAGAGATCTCCGAGGCATTCAGTGCCTATTTTGCTTCGTCTCTAACGACCGATGACTCCCCATGCCTATATCACGTTGAGCCGCTGACATCTGCACAGTTCTCAGCGGTTACATTTCACCCGAACGACTTAACAGTACAGCTAACCAAAATTAGGAGGTCATACCACCCCGGGCCAGATGCCGTACCACCGGCTACTTTTAGTCTAGGTGGCACTGATATCCCATTCTTGCTATCAAAGGTTTTTAATTTATCTATGAGCAGTAGCGTTTTCCCCTCCCATTGGAAAACATCAGTTATTATCCCAATTCTTAAGAAAGGTTCACGCCAGGACCTAACCAACTATCGACCAGTGAACCACACTCCCATAGTTTCCCGAATTATGGAAAGACTGATAAAAAATAAGCTGACAACTCATTTACTAAACAATAACCTCATTAACACTGGACGGCACGGTTTTCTTCAAAAAAGATCCTGTGCCACCTGTATGTGTGACTTCCTTAACCTAATAACTACGGCCACTAACAGTGGTAAATCAGTGATTGTAATCCTCCTTGACATGACTAAAGCTTTCGATCGAGTATCCCACAATAGGCTCATGGCGAAGATGAAAACCTACGGAATTGTTGACCCGATCCTGAGTTGGTTTTCATCATATCTAACATCCCGAAGGCAGGTGGTGGACGTTGATGGCAGTTTATCATCACCTCGACCAGTTACTAGTGGAGTTATTCAGGGTAGTGTACTAGGTCCCTTACTTTTTCTTATATATGTTAATGACATTTTCAACGTCATCACACACGGGGCTGCGTTCCTTTTTGCAGATGACATAAAAATTATGTACTCTTTTGAACCTGACGCCTTAGCTTTTACCATTGCTAGCATAACGAGCGATTTACTATCGCTAGACTCATGGAGCAACCAATGGTTGATGAAATTCTCCGCTGTCAAAAGTTGTATCTTTATGTATAAGTGTCAGGTTCCCGCGGGAATGTTTAAAATTAATGATCAGTTCATCCCCAACAGTCCGGAAGTAAGGGACTTGGGATTACAATATTCTTGTACATTTAATTTCTCCGAACATTCGGAGACCTCCCAGTCTCTACGCCAACCAACACCCGTATATCCCACTTCCATTTCACATTCTCCCTCCCGGTTACAGATCATCAAATTACTGATGTCAAGAGGGCACCTGTGTTACCGCCCGTATTAAGGCAGGTGCCAAGATACCTGAGGCTGCTACACGTCCTTTTTCTTTCCCACTTAACAGCTACTTAACCCTCCCTCCTCATATTTCTACGCCCCAGCCACCAGTATCTACCAATAGTAAAGTACTCGATAGTGATCTTTCGCGGTGTTGTTCCGCGCTAAGTAGATTTACCAACCGCCGATATCCTTCCAATCTAACGAATCTCATCAGTACTAGCCACACCCGGCTTAGCTTAACAACCAAGCTGACTGCCACCCCAGGTGTTTCTACTCAGCTTATTTCACCATCCACATTACCGACTACTCCATCTCAAGGAATAATGATTGCGTCATCCGATCCGCCTTCAGCAAATGCAATTTCGGAATCCTATAAAGATCTTAACGTTAACCTTGACTCCACTAAACAGTTCTCATTGTTTATGCTGAATGCACGCTCAATAGTGAATAAGATGCGAATGCTGCGTATATTACTGCTCACGTCTGATTATGACCTTATTTTAATTACCGAAACCTGGTTGACAGACAACACTCCAAACGAGGATATCGCTATCACCGGATACCAAGCTTTCAGGAAAAATAGACTCACTCAGAGAGGGGGAGGCTGTCTTATATATGTAAGACAAAACATGCGAGCGAAAATATTTCAGCACCCCATACTCGATAACTTGCCGGATTCAGTTTGGCTACAGGTCAATACAGGATGTTCTGACTTCATTGTTAGTTGCATCTACCGCCCCCCGAATACTAGTCAAAACGACCGTTAAAAGACCGTTCCACCAAGCTAGCTGGAATCAATTACCCTCACTCATTCGCTCGCAGAACTGGGATACTTTCTTTTTATCTGATGACTTGCATACCGTGGTGGATCATCTTTACTCCACACTAAATGCATTTCTTGACGTAATCACCCCAACCCAAGGTCTACCTGGACGAGATAAACCAAACAGTTTTTGTCGACTAAAGCAGAAGCTTTCTATGCTACAACGCAAATTCCTTAGGTCGAGAGACTTTTCGTTGTTCTTGCAAATGAACCGTTTATCTAATTCTATGAAATTCATTGAAATGTCCCGCAGTAAAAAACAGGAATTAAGAGCGCTGAGTCACCCCAAGAGGTCCGAAGCTTTATTTAAGCTGATGAAGCTGAGAAACAGCCAGTGCAGTTCTCCTATCTCATCCATTATATATAACAACAATTATATAACGAACTCCCAAGAGATCTCCGAGGCATTCAGTGCCTATTTTGCTTCGTCTCTAACGACCGATGACTCCCCATGCCTATATCACGTTGAGCCGCTGACATCTGCACAGTTCTCAGCGGTTACATTTCACCCGAACGACTTAACAGTACAGCTAACTAAAATTAGGAGGTCATACCACCCCGGGCCAGATGCCGTACCACCGGCTACTTTTAGTCTAGGTGGCACTGATATCCCATTCTTGCTATCAAAGGTTTTTAATTTATCTATGAGCAGTAGCGTTTTCCCCTCCCATTGGAAAACATCAGTTATTATCCCAATTCTTAAGAAAGGTTCACGCCAGGACCTAACCAACTATCGACCAGTGAACCACACTCCCATAGTTTCCCGAATTATGGAAAGACTGATAAAAAATAAGCTGACAACTCATTTACTAAACAATAACCTCATTAACACTGGACGGCACGGTTTTCTTCAAAAAAGATCCTGTGCCACCTGTATGTGTGACTTAACCTAATAACTACGGCCACTAACAGTGGTAAATCAGTGATTGTAATCCTCCTTGACATGACTAAAGCTTTCGATCGAGTATCCCACAATAGGCTCATGGCGAAGATGAAAACCTACGGAATTGTTGACCCGATCCTGAGTTGGTTTTCATCATATCTAACATCCCGAAGGCAGGTGGTGGACGTTGATGGCAGTTTATCATCACCTCGACCAGTTACTAGTGGAGTTATTCAGGGTAGTGTACTAGGTCCCTTACTTTTTCTTATATATGTTAATGACATTTTCAACGTCATCACACACGGGGCTGCGTTCCTTTTTGCAGATGACATAAAAATTATGTACTCCTTGAACCTGACGCCTTAGCTTTTACCATTGCTAGCATGACGAGCGATTTACTATCGCTAGACTCATGGAGCAACCAATGGTTGATGAAATTCTCCGCTGTCAAAAGTTGTATCTTTATGTATAAGTGTCAGGTTCCCGCGGGAATGTTTAAAATTAATGATCAGTTCATCCCCAACAGTCCGGAAGTAAGGGACTTGGGATTACAATATTCTTGTACATTTAATTTCTCCGAACATTCGGCCGTGAAGGTTGCTAAAGCTAGACCGCTAATTGGTCTGATTAATAGAACCTTCGGTCTTGCAGAGAGCAGGCTAAGCATTTTTAAAACTCATGTCAGACCACTTCTGAAATATTGCACTGTCGTCTTTTCTAACATGCGGCAGATTGACAGATTTGCAATTGAGAATGTACAACGTAGATTTACCAAACAACTACTAGGATATTCCTCACCTTTAAATTATATGGAAAGGTGTGAAATATTGCACCTAGAGCCCCTATGGCTGCGCCGTCTACGAATGAACCTGTCTTTCTTTTGCAATATTGTAAAACGTACATCTTGCAATTCAGCCCCCCAGGTCAAAACTCCGTCCAACTATTCTTTACGACATAGGGACTCTATGGTCTTGATTCCAGTATCCCGGACTGCGATGCGGTCAAACTTCTTTATTGTTAAATATTCTTCCCTCTGAAACAAACTCCCACCTCAACTTAGGTCAATGTCTTCGGCCTCTTTATTATTCAAAAAAGATTTAAATAAACATCTAACTGTCCAAAAACTGATTCGAATGCATGATCCCTACATGTCTATTACCCGAGCCTACGAACTGGGCCTGGGATACTAACCAAACGCTTAACAACTTTGTTCAGTAGACAGTTATTACCAACGGATGGTAGGGAGCATTCTGTATTATAGTTTGCAAATAAAAGCAGTCCAACCTATACTCCATGACTGTCAACAGCACACTCCACGTGTTTGTCTAGCCACTTCCTATTTCCAACGCTTCTGACCAGGACCCCCTACTGGCCACCGTTACTCCGGTGATTCTTTTTTCATGCTGTCAGATTTTACCATAGTCGGTTAGGTTCTTTTTTTATCAGCTGCCGCCAGGTATAAGAGCATTTATAATGCTAGAAAATACATAGCAGCATATATAATATGGTCCTCAAGGTACCAGTCTCATCCACGCTTCAACTACTTACTCATTGAGACCCTATTTCAACACACGAGATTCCAGGCCTCGTTCTGATGAACGAATCGCCACAATCGATGTGGTCTTCCATAAACCATTCGTCGAACTACACATAAGTATTTGCCCCCAGTGTCGCCTATTCTCGCTTCCTTGCTTTTTTGGTAACTCTCACTAAGCCTCACAATAATTAGTCGATATTACCGGTCTTCTTCGCTTTCCGTATGTTGTTTAATCCAAAAAACAAGACCTCAACGTCGCGACCACCCATTCCCGTTACTGGCATGATATTGGTGTTCTGTCTTTCTCCCCTAACCCACAGCTGGTAGAATTGCCAGACTGCAGCCCTCTCCGTTTTGTTTTCAGAACCTGTACCCTAAGGAAGATTGTCGCCTTACACTTCCCAGGAATAACTTGGACCCTCTCTTGCTGGACAGGACAAACGAGATTTACACACAACTTCATTTTCGCCCGTCTCACGATCGCTTTCCCCAAGATTCCCACCAGACTTATTGAACCTGGACTACTCGATCTCACTGCATTCATACAACTCATTTTAATCCCATATGTCATCCTGTCCGTTCCGTGTTAGAACCCGCTAATACTGTTCAAACACT
Organism: Fasciola hepatica; assembly: GCA_948099385.1. Classification (NCBI taxonomy): domain Eukaryota; kingdom Metazoa; phylum Platyhelminthes; class Trematoda; order Plagiorchiida; family Fasciolidae; genus Fasciola; species Fasciola hepatica. The sequence continues at coordinate 628,305 of CANUEZ040000150.1, forward strand.
GGCACCTTTATTGTCACTGTTCATTGATTCATCGGTCACCAAAAAAAGTCCGGCGCTGACATATCTTTCAGTAGTCCTCCAGTGGGTAGCGAAGTAATTAGTAACTACCTGCACTCTTCATCGGTCCATCCGATAGCATCCGCAATGCTGTTGCATCGAGTGTTCGGGCTCTGTAGATCACTGCGTTCCCTCCACGACTGAACGTCTTCGATACACTTCTCATGCTGCATCGCCGCTCCGTTCCCATAATTTGTTACACCTGTCAAATTGGTCATTAGAAATGTGACACTCACCGTCTACTTACTATACCATCACCGTTATCGAGACCTTTGATCTTCCAGATGTTGCATTCGTGTTATATTACCGAAACTCACCCCGTATGCAGCCTCTAAATCACACCACTATCTGCACCGGCTGATACATTTTATTTCTATATTCGTTGATCCACGGCCGCTTCCCGCGATATACCTGGGCAGTTTTATTGATCTGTCATTTTTGCATGGTACATACCACACAGCATTCATCTATTGACGTACACTTATCCGTGGATTACTTTACCTTTCCTCTCGCAGAACTAAACACTTGTATAATGGATGTAACCACACGGTCAATATTGATTAGTCTTCCACTTCCGCTTTGGCATTTCATACCAACCCTACATAAAGTTAACAACTTGCCGCACGCTCACCTGTTTTCCTCAGGCCGTTCCCTGCCACCATCACTCTGGTAGTATCCCTCCCAAGAAATACGCAATTGTTTGCAACATATATGATTCCTCCAGTATACAGCCACCACTTTATATACTACCATCTTTGCAGACTGAAATATTTCCATGTTAATACTTCATGACATACCTGTAGTAAAGTGAATAATTCACCGAACGCTTCGACGAAATTTATATCCATATGCCTCTCATATTCTGTAGCGCACCAAAAACATTTTCTTTGAATATGTTCGAATTTCCACTAGTGGTAATTATTTCATATACCACTTATGCATGTACTCCAGACTGTAACGGCCAGATAACCCAATGGGTCTGCGTGAACAATTGCACAGAACGTGCTTCGGGTCAATGTGTCCTCGTAGTCGACTAGCTTCGGTGGTTCCCTGGTGTACGAACTATGCGATACAATGGCCAAAAGTGGTGGGATTCGATCCGGCACCGACCGGTCCGTCCGGAAGGCGTGGCGTAATAGGATCACAGTCCGATTTGGCTCAGAATCTGTCGGTTGACCCCGATAGGCGGACAAGAGTTCGTATATTTGTGATCGGAGAGGCTTGTATTTAAAAGGAAGTATGGTCAACAACACCGAACGATTTTCTGTTGATCCCTTCTTATGTCGTAGCAGCGGGTTGTAAGCCGGAATAGCGACATCAAAGGTTGATCGATATGTTGTGGGGGTATGCACACTACCGGCTAGGATTGCCTGTCCAGTGAACAACAATGCTTTCCCTGGGATAACATTGAATACGATGTGATTTACACCCGTGTTCCATATCGGGGATTTGTTGGTCAAACGTAGTGCTTGATCCAGTCCGACGCGCAACCCGTTCAACAAATCCACGTGAGGTATGAAAACGCAAGCCTCCGTGGGCGTATGCACCGCGTAACGACTTGAGTTCACAGCTCTAACGAGTGCCGAGAACTGATCACTAACGGGACTTAGGGGATTCACGTCATACACGTACACTCCGATCCGATTCAACGGTCGTCCTGGATGTTCCCGAGCACATTGGGAAGCATCAAAACAGGTGGAATATGTACATTGGGTCGAGGCATGACTGGGCAGTATGACCCGAGAAGCACCTGATATGATGGAAGGCTTGTCATCTGACGCCACAGTTCGACCAGATAGGTGGAGCAAACAGCGCCAGAACAGAAAGATAACAAATAGACAGAGACAAACGGCACCAAGTCGAATCCATGGACGCATACTGCCGGGACTGAAGCCATTGTTACTTGATTACAAGAGACATCACTGAATCTGGAGATCAGCATAAACGACGTGAAGACCGGCCAGTACCCAGCATGCACGTGGTTGATCTGCAAAAGCACAAAAGGGAAAAACTCCATGAGCCGAGGCTCAGTAAGTGTATCAACGGCACCAACACTTACATTAAACGAACAACAAGATGGCGGCCTTCACTCTGGCCGTTACACTGCTCCCCCTCAACGAAAGAACACTGTCCACAGTGTTACTTACTCCGCTATCACACCACAGGAGTACTCAGTTCCCTGGGACCACGCCTCGGGCAGGCCATTTTACAGGTTCACTGCCGATTACGCAGTACCTCAAAACTATACAACCAATCGGGCCTTCCGCTTTATTACTCCGTGCAGGCCAATTCAAAAGACCTCTACTGGGCCACATTAAGACCGTGTCACACTTCACAGAGCACAATTATCTGTACGGCCATTTTCAGGTCAATCACCAAGGCCTCCCATAACCTCCGGTCCCGGGTCGCGGCACCAAATTTGTAACACGCAAGCAGCAGTGATCTTCCGCCGGGGGGTGAGCGTGGTTGATCTGCAAAAGCACAAAAGGGAAAAACTCCATGAGCCGAGGCTCAGTAAGTGTATCAACGGCACCAACACTTACATTAAACGAACAACAAGATGGCGGCCTTCACTCTGGCCGTTACAAGACCAACTGACATCATTCGACCTTGACCTTTAAATTTGCCGGGCATTACTACCGTTTTAGTTCACTGTAACACTCTCTCTGATACTCTGCATGCACTTGTTGTACCCTTTTGTGAATTGTCATTCCGGCATCACTATAATCATCTGATCATGCATTCTAGCATGCTTCGGGCGCATCCGAAATATACAATTATTATTATTATTATTATTATTATTATTATTATTATGAGTTCCAAATAGCTCCGCGTCTACCCTAAGGACAGAAGTTATGATGGTGAAAGCTAGATGTGGTGAATGAAGGCAAATGGAAACGGAAGAGATATAGAAGTTTAAAGACGATAGGGTGAGAGCAAACAAAGACCCAAGACTGAGGAAACACAGCGGCAAAAATAGCAATAAGAACAAGGAAAGCGACCGTGATAAGTCGGGCAGCTACCTATTTGCTGGTTTTGAAGAAAACAGTCTCAGCATCATTCCAGCCGATACCTAAACTCCTTGACCTTTTTCGCCACTATTACTTTCATCGAGAGCCGGTTCCAGTCGCTCACAACTCTAAAGGCGGGGAATTTCCCCCTCGGGCGACCTGAAGCTCTCTCCGTGGTCAGCTCCAATGGGTGCCCGCAGGTGGCCGTACAATCGCTGAGGGTCAACATCAGAGTATTCAACTCCTGGAGGCCAACATACACCCCGAGGATCATTGAAGATTCTATTAGGTCGTATCGAAGCTTCCTGCACCCCAGGGAGAATGAGATTAACTCCTTGAATCTCAACACATAGGTGAGGCCGCTTAGGCTACTGAACCGCCTTGAAAAACCTTAAACCTGTTCGAGAAGCTTGGTGTCCTTTATCAGGAGGAGCCGCCAAGTTAAGAAGCAGCATTTTAGGTGCTGAGGGGAAGAAAGCCTTGTAACACGGCAGTAAAGAGCAAGGTTGTTCGGAAGCAGCAGTCCTCCTAAGCCTGTAAACGTCCCTTGAAGCTTTTGGCGTGGCCGTGCAGCACTGCTCTCCGGGTAGGAAGTTGTCCGATACGATTTCTCCAAGGTCGTTCCCCTTTGTCACTTTCATGGTCTCAGTGCACTTCTTGGCCTTTCCAAGGCACCTGATTGGTTGGGGTCCTTGTGATCTACTAACTGGATACACATAGTGGCACCCAGTGGCAAGTCCCAGACCACTGAGCAGCGAGGTAGTGTATTCAGGTCACACCTCACGAAATCCGTCGCTACACAGCCAACTACCTTCGCGTCATCCGTGAAAACAAAGCATGGGTTTTCAAGGCCTATAACTTCGTCGCTTATGGACAGGATGAACAACAGGTTTAAGGGCTGAGCCCTGAGGCGAACGGCTCAGTTAACACCCTTCATGGGAGATGCTATTCTCCACCCTGATTCGAAATTTCTCTCCTTGCCACCCCTGTGGATCCCCGTAAAAATATTTGGTGACAGACAAAACACTCCACTTCGTCAGCAGCAAACGGTGGTCAACTGAGTCGAATGCAGTCTGGGCGTCGAGATATCAGACTTCTACTTTATCCCCCTGGTCCATGGAATGGATGAAGTTTGACAAGCGGAATCTTCAATGGAAGGAGCCATGCTGGCTGCCTCTAATGTGTCTCCGGAGCCGTTTCAAAAAGTCCCCGCCCTGCTTGACCTCCCATTTGATCTCAGCCCCGGTTCGTTCCACACTATCTGGTCTACCTGATGATAGCTACGCCGTTCTTTGTTTGGAGGTACTAGTCTGCCTAGGTTCAGTGTCGGGCGGAGGACCTCGCGGTCATCTTCATACATGAACCTCAACCTGGAGGTCTGAAACGTCCTGTGGTTACCTTGAGATCCCGAGGTCCAGGGTAAAAGGACTTTGCCTTTGCCTCCATGCCGGTTTAGGCCCGTACTATACAAGTAGCCTAGCAGACCGCAACCAAACAGTTCCCTAGCGACTATTTCTTCTGCTCAACCTACGCCTGGCTCTTTGAGGTCCCCAAACGTCAAGACTCCCCCCTCCCAAAAAACAACCTGTGATAGGCCGTAAGTGTGGCACTACTTGGTCATCTTCCCCAGTCGGAGACGAAGGGCCGCGGCACACAAAGACAACTCTCAGTTCTGAGCCGTAGGCCATGAGGCCAACCGAGTCGACGCGAAGTCCTAAAGTCTTGAAGTAGTGCACGGGTACAAGGCCGAACCCCAAATGTTACCGGATCTTGTGAATATCTTGTCATCCGAACGTCACCAGTGAGCTGGAAGATGATACTCTGGATAATGGGGCAATGGGAAAAAAAGGGTTTAAAATGCAAATCTTGACAGTGTTTTTCATCTGGTAATGTCGGCGAATTGGAATATAAACCAGAGTAAAATGCGAAAGGGTTCAGGACGTTAGTATTTATTGCATATCGCGTCTGGACTGTCAGGGATCTGGACGATGGACCACTGGACCGTGGAGGAAGTTAAGCTCGGCTGCCGTCCGTTCAGCCTGAATGGCACGAAATGTTCCATCATGAGAAACCTGTCGGGCGTCCAGCAGCAAGATTTTCGGACCGTGCGCCAAGCTCTGCCTTGCCGCAGTTTGGATTCCTCTTGCTGGTGGTATAACCCCCGTGTAAGAAGCAACAACTCCCCCCTCCCGCCCCACTGTCCGCATAGCATGTCGGAGCAGCTGACTGCAAACATGGTAAGTGTTTGGTGTTTGAACTCTTCCCGGGCTGAAAACCAGTTTCCAGTTACCCTATCGCATCTATGCTTAGTGTGCTAGCTGCAACTTCCCACCACTTGTTACCCACATTTGCTGCCTTCTTGTAAGCAACTAGCCCCCGGCCCATTATCCAGATTCTCAGGGGCCCCAGCTGCCCTGAACTTCGGTCAGAACGGCCTTCCCCCCTTTAAGACGGGCGTTTCCATAACCCCTTGATCCCTGTGTACGGAAGCACCCACTGCGGCAGCATACGAAGGTAGCGGACTCGACCAGGCTGGACTTCCCAAGCCCTCTAATGGTTTCCTTGTCACAGTTTCGATTTTGCTGAGGATGCCCCTAGAAAAAGACATGGCATTAATATCAGCCGAGCTACCCGAAAGCTGAGCCAGTTGATTGTCGACCGTTCTCCGGCCCGAGGAGACAAGTCGGCGGGATGAAATACTATGGCAGCTTTCGTGTTGCTCTTGACCTCGTGTTCAGCTGATAATAAACCATCTCGGTGCCTGGCATTACCGAAAGTCATAACAACCGGCCTAGGCCCCGTATCTTGACCCTTATTCTGACTCTTCCATTTCCCAAGCCGGATAATGGGTTTTCCGTCCACATGGCCTGGCACACCGATAATCTTCAGAAGATTGAATACATGAAATCTCATCGCTCGTATCCTTTGTTTCCCATTTCTTATAACTGGTTCAGCGATACCCTCAAGCACCACCTTCCTTCCCCTTCCGGGAGCGTCATCACGGTCAACTTGGAGTTTTGTAAACAGCTGGGTGAAGATTTTCTTCTCTCTCTCCAGTTCCGACGCCTTTTTACCCGAGCCAATGAGTTCAGCACTCAGAAAGGTGTCTACAGAGGCACCAGGTGGTGGCAAGTCTGTTTTGATTTTCTTTATGACGTATGTTTGCTTAATAAATCGGCTACCTATATAGGTTTCAAGGCTAAGCTTCTGGGTAGGCTGGAGTAGGTCATCATTATTGCCTGCTCCGGTTTTGGCCTCTGGGCAGACAATGATTACCTCAAACACTTCGCAAATATCCTCACTCTCATCCTCTGCTAGAAAACTAATTCGGGGGACATCTAATTCAGGCAAATGTGAGAGGCCTCTGCATTTGAGGCTTCCAACCCAAGGGCTTGGCCCTTAGTGAAGGAGGGCCCCCAAATTGTGGTGGAGGTTCTGTTCCATTCGGAGATTGAACCCGCGAGCTAGAGTCCAGCACACAGGAGTTTCCGACAATTTAGGTGAACCCAATCCAACCCCTTATGCCTGCCGTAAAAACTACACAGAGAAGCCGTTGGGCCTCCGCAATGAAGATGAAACCAAGAGCAAGAGCCGCCCTGAATCCCTACCTGTAACTCATGTTACCACACCTGGGATTACCACAGTGGTCGTTAACAATAGATTTTCCGTTATGCTTCCAACTACCTCCCACACTTCGGGTTATCAAAAACGGGGGTAAGCAAGAGAGAGGAGAGCGGGTCCAACTATTATGGGAGATCGAGATGTAAGCAAAAGATTAATTGCTGCCCTGTTCAAGTGAGCTGATGGTATACCACTGGGCCACGGGTAATTCAGATTGCCCGGAATTTATTATGGCCACTAACAGGCACCAAGATCCAGATCTTTCTGATTCCGAATTCCCGCCTCAGAAAACTAACTGCCAGATTTAAGCTTCTCTCCAGCTTTCTGGACTGAGATTTCTTCTGTTCCACGTTTGTTGCCCGTTTCTTCGGATCGTTCACGTACTCGGCCTTGATATCCAGCTCAAATCTATAAAATCACCATTTTCTCTCTATCTTTGATTGCCACTCAGCTAAGCTTCTTGGTGTAGCTCAGGAGACTTCAGTGTTAGTCGTTAAGTTGTAGTAGAAGTGGGACAGTCCGGCATACCCTCAACACACGTGGTGATTCCCGAGTTCCCACCCGCTGATCCAGAGTTTTGGATGGTTCAAGTGGAGTCACGGTTTCGGGTGGCCCGCATAACCAACCAACCTATCAAGTTCCTACGTCCGGTGGGGCATTTGCCACCGGCCCTGGGGCCAATAGTCCAGGGTATTGTATACAACCCACCCGGAGAGAGCCCATACGATAGGCTGTGGGATTCTATTACTGAGAAAACTTGATATATCAGTAGAAGGTCGGCTAGCACAACTGGTATTTGGCATCGAGCTAGGTGGCCAAGGCACCCAAACACCGACGAAACTTCTATCTTTTGCGCGGGATAGACTTCTATCTTCAAAGTGGATGATACGATGTTACCAGTGCTTTGGATGCAGGAGCTTTCCGATAAAGCCCAAGCTCTATCAGCTGTTTTTGGCACTAAAAAGGAGTCGGACCAATCAGCGGAAGCAGTTGATCGAGTACAAGAGCATGCTTTACCACCACTGCAGCGCATAGTTAAGGACCCTGAGTTGACCACGTTAGCACCATGGAGCTTTTAGCCAAGCAGATGGGGTTACCATCGTCCAAGGTTCACGCGCTTGGCGCATCGCGATCAACTTCCTTGTCTTGCAGAGTTAGCAGCCTCAGCCGTTCACGGAAGCGAAGTCCTACAAACCCCAGCGTATGCGGGTTACACTGCAACCACAGTGATAAAGCCAAAAATGCACCAAGCCCTGCGCGTATCAACCCGATCACCAGGGAGGAGATTAAGCTAACCTGTGCATGAGACAACCGTGTTAGACCCTCCCTTCCACAGTCGCCTAATCCTTTAACCAAAAGAAAGTACGGAACATCCTTCTTATTAGATGCCGGCGCACGGGTGAGCATTATTCAACCCTGTGACGTAGACTGCTCCAGCCAGTCCAACGTCGAACTGGTCGCAACTAATGAGATGCCCATGAGGACCAACGGCAAGCGTTTGCAAGTTTGGTTATACTTTGCCAATCTGTTCTCTCACTATGTACTTTCGCCAGTCCTTCCCACTACACAACAATTGACTTGAGTGCCTTCTCTTGTATTTAATCGCGTTCGCATAATTGTACAGTCCTACTGTGACTTTCATTCAGCTTTCAACTGTACTGTTTGATCTTGCATTGCAGCATGCTTCGGCGTTATCCGAAATAAACTATTATTATTATTACTTGGACCACCTGTTTGTAGCAGTGCTACTAAGCAATATGCCACCAACATCACCAGAGCACTGTTTTCCATAACCCACGAGAGAAAGAACGCCACAGCTGGGGAGAGAGTGGCTAGAGTATATTGAAAGAGCGTGCCTGTAGGGTGCATGGATAGCGGTCAAGTGGCCGCCACTCTTGGTGTCGCAAGTTCAGATGGACTCTGATATGAGTTAAACAATTAACTTTGGTCGAATACCACCATACTTTCACTGACACCAAACCCCGGATTACTCAGTGTCTACAATGGTTATTTATTATTGTAGACCTTCCACATTCGACCAACGGGGTCGACTTTCTTCGACACTTCAGCCTCTTGATAGGTCCATCTGGCTTTCGCCTTTCGAATAAGACTACCAACATGAACCTCCGTAGGCCTGTGAGCGGCGCACTGTTAAAAAATCTCACTGTATGACTTTCGGCAGATTTCCCATGACAGGAACCTTTCGTGCTCCTCTAGCTGAACGGAGTGCAGCGAAGCCTAACATTCTCACACAGTTCAGTGGTCTATCTTCCAGTTCGCCGGCAGTACCAAATGCGGGACACCGTCGGGATTTGCATTGTGAACCTTTTCCCCTATTCACATTGCCCCACTATCCAGTGTACTATCATCCATCCCACTGGTGACATTCGGATGACAAGATATTCACAGGATTCGGCGACATTCGGGCTTTTGCTTCGTGCACAAGTACCGCTCCAAGACTCCAGGACTACCAAAGTCTCAACTAGCGGCACATCGTCGATAGAGCCGTCGTTCTCTCCAGCCGTCGTCAACCCTCTCTCCATAGGCCGCTACCAGAAGCTCCTGCACGAGGTTCTTGGACTATTCCAATCCAATAACGAGCTACCACAGGCGGCGACCAACTTGCTGCACCATATAGTCACAGTCATTGCTGCGCGAGGAGCTCAGCGCCCGACAAACTAGAAATAGCCAAGGCCGAGTTTCAGCAAATGCTGGATCCTGGTATCACTAGGCCATGTTCAAGCCCATGGGCTCTTTCAATACTTATGGTACCGAAAAAGTTTGCAGACGATTGGGAACTTGTGGCGATTATAGGGCACCAAGCAGTAGCACCATGCCCTGATTGCTACCTAATTTAGCCTGTCAAGACCTCAAGACAAATTTAGGCGATTGAAAGATTTCCATTAGCAATGGTTCGGTTCGCGAGAACAATCAGATTTGCGGCTGTCCTAGTGACGTACCAGAGACGGCCGTAATCACACCGTTTGGCCAATCCGAATATCCACGAATGCCATCCGGTCTTTGCAAAGTGGTGCAAACAATTCAGCCATTTATAGGCCAGGACTGCAGTGATTAAGGACGGGTTTACACCTAAATATATGACATTTCCGTCGCCAGCCCCAAATCCCGAAGACCACACTGCATTTTGCAATCATATTTAGAAAGCTTGTCTCAACATGAGACAACTGTCATCTCGCCAAAGAGCTCATATAACCAAAACAATTATTGCTGCCCTTTGTCAGGAGATAACAGTCACAGTTTTTCCACCCACAGAAGATAAGGTGCAGGCAATTCTCTCGAATATCCTGAACCTTCATCCTTCAAATGGCCTCGACCATTCGATGGTTTAGACAACTTCTGCCGTCGTTCTACTCCTAGGTGTACCTAGCTGATGCAAACCCTTCACAGACTTACCATGCGATAAGGCCGACACATTTGAACTCATGAGAGTGCCTGTTCTGCTCTTTTCTAGTGGAAACGGGTCATCTCCAAAACGGCGGCCGTTGGACCCCTTCAACCAAAAAATCCCCCGGCAGAGTCGAGCGATGCTTCAGACTTGTGGTGTAATATTCAGCCCATATGGCACACCTAGTTGATATCAGCACTATGTAAAACGACGCTAGCAAGCTGACATAGGCGGAGTAGCGTGTTGCGATAAAACGCCAAGAGGGTATGTGCATAAGAAAATAAAATGAAACAAAATTTTTGGCACAAACTCACAGTTGTCCACCATTCTTGTGATCGGGATGTGAGCGCTGAAGAGCCAGTATCCACCAATATCTTTGATTCGGTTCTGACAACTATTCGCGGAACCAGTCAGAATGGTGTTGCGATGAGGCCGAGCGACGTCATGGAAGCTTCTCGGATGTTTTGTCTCTCGCAGTTAGTTTCAGTTGACATCATTCCACGGCACTCCAGATCGGAGGGTGAGGCCGTGCCAGAATGAAAGATATACTCAAGACATTTTCGTATTGCGCGGTTATGTTCAAAAGGTGTGCGTGTTTGCTTCACATCAAAACGTTGGCACAACAAATGAGTGTTGCACCAAAAGATGTCGAGGATCATGCAACGATTTGGGAATTCGCAGGTAACTGCACAACTCCTTGCCGGAGCGTCCGTCGTACAAAATAATTGCTCGATGGCAAAATGGACAGGGAAGAAGGTCCGAGAAATAAAGTGGTAAATATCAGTCTTGAAATCTGACAGGATATCGAAAGTTCCCACCCTAAAGGCTGGTTATCAGCCGAGTGTTATTGAGGGACTGATTCGGTGTCGTCGACTGGTCCGTCTTCACCCGTCAGGAGGCTGATATGGCGCACGCCTCGAGTCAGCGTTCCACTGGCGGTACTTACCTTAACTTTTCATATCAGCTCATCAGGGCGGCCGATAATTTCATGAAAGCACCTAGGGACCACTAGCTGAAGTAAGTATGCTTGTCGGAGATCTTTAGCACACCGCAAATTTCGAGTGGTCGTGCTTTGGTTATCCACTTCTGTCGAGTTTGCAGGACTGGCAAATATTCTAGCAGCCATCGGTTCAAAAAACCCTGGCCAGGTAATTCGACGGCTTCCGTCAGTGCAGATAGCTGCTGCGGAGTTTTTCGTGCCTTGGAAACCAACTTTCAAGACTCACTTCGGCAGGTCTTTTGGGGTAGGAGCTAGAATGGTGGGGTCGTTGGCAGGCACTGGAAATAGGGGGCTGTTGTTCGAGATCCTTTCAACTTCCGTCACCATGGTAGTCAGTGTCTCATCATCGGGCCGCTTTCGTTTGATTATGGACAGCAATATTCGCCTGGTGGACCTGACCAGAAGTCCCCACGAGCCCCTGCGGTGACTGGCCTGTAGGGCTTGAAGTGCCAGCGTATACCATAGGCCACGGTTCGGTCCTGCAGCTCTTCTCGATTTTAGTGCCACCTCCGCGGTTCTCGATGAGCGCCCACAAAATTTGACTAATTTTTGGAGTGAATATTTGCCGGTATGCCTCTTCGGTTGATAAAGCTTTGCATGGCCCGGAGGATGAAGTCGGCTGATATCGAATGCATAGCTTCCAAGTGTGCTTCATCGGACTTCATCAACGTCATGATGCACCAGTATAGCCCCTCCACAGCCTTTTACCGCGCCTGACCCACAAAGGTCCAATGCCTGTTGCTTTACCGGTTCTTAAGATCACTGCACCTGTACCATTCCCCAGTATCGCTAACACCAGGATTCCAGGGTTCGTCCAGCCATCCACGGCATTCTCCCCCGATTCTAAACTGGTTTACAACTCCAGCGTTAACCGTCTCCCTTTAGTTTACTCAAACACCGCCCAGTCTTATCGTTTTATTTCTGTTACGGTGTGATTCTAAAGTTTCAAAACTGTGCGTACTTCACATTGTTGTGTACCGCTGTGTTCTCTGATCATGCCTGGTGCACGTGTCTCGACAACGGTCAACAAATATACCATTAATATTCTTATTATTAATAAATAGTCCGGCCCGATGTCATTGAAAGGCCACCATGCCGGAGTCACTCTACTTTCTGGCAGCAAAGCCATATCTCGTTTCCCTGTGACAGCGGAGCGTCTCATGCAGTGTACACAAAAGCCAAATTACCCTTTTCACGGTAGCCCTCCCTCTCAGTATCCAAGAAGGCTTCCGAATGAAGCTTGTCACCTGGCTTTCCCCGGCATGTCCCTCCACGGTATGTATGATTTAGTCAATAATTCTATCATATGTTGTCCAGCCGGTAGTAGTATGGGGTACTTTGAGTCGAAACTAAGTTGAGCTGTTTGGTCTACCGCCTACCCGTAGTAATCCATTAACGAGTTTCGGATTTAGAGGCCCCAAGTCGTTTTCGGGATCGATTTTTTTGTCGATTTGCCCTGCTCCGCCAACATTCTCAGGTTCTCAGAGGAGAGCCTCGCGTTTTTCTCCTCCTGAGTAGACCGTGCTCTGCGGATCATTGTTTATCAGGGTTTATTGGACCCACTTGCACGCGGTTAAATGAATGGACCCCTTTCATGACCGACAAATGTCTCTTAAACCCAGTCAGTCACACGCTTGATCAAAGCGTCTTTATCCAGGAGGAAAACCTGGCTAAATGTGGCAAAACAGGTGTCGATTTGGGGGCTGCAACCGCCATCACCGCGCCTCTGATCTCCACTTCCGATTCCCCAGGCGGCTTTAGTCCGTAAACGGCCCAGTCCTGTCCACGCATGTGAACAAATTTCGGTCCTCCGTTCACTTTTCTATCTGCCGGAAGATTTTCAGACCTCGGGGGCACAGATCGGCGAACTTGACTTGTTATCACTGTTTCGTAGCAGTTTGGTCGTGGATGATCGTAAGCCGGTTAGCGACGGAGATGCTGAAACGGCTTCCCCACGTTGATAACATGGTACAGCAATACTGTCTAGTCCGTCCAAAAACTAGCTGACCGACTATAGATTTCGAAGCATCTCCCCGCCGCCTGAACCACCGTCACTGCTGATACAGACGCTCTGAGTTCAAGGCGCTATAAGACGGCTGGAAACCGAGCTCAAGTGATCCAAGGTGTAGAGGAATATGCCTTCGAGCGTCGGTTAGCTATGTGAGTCCGAACAAACCCACAAAAGTATGGCAGAAATTGTAGCAACTTTGGAAGGGGCAAGGCGAAAACAGCTCTAAGCGACAAAGACAAGGTGGACATGCTCTTGCTATTCTTCAAGAGCTTATTTCGACCAGAAGTAATTAGGAGGAAAGAAAGAAGGGACCATAGGAGCCTCCAATACCCGAACTTACTGTAAGGGGAGAGGTGTACGCGGAGATGCAAACCTTAATTAGATAGGATTCATCCAGGAATAGTTCAACTTCTGGCTTAGATCCTGAAGGCTCCGGTGACGAAGCTGCATGAAACATCACCTAGAGAGGGCGCTGAGTCGAGAGACTGGAGGAGGGCAACAGTAGCAAGAACGTACAATAGCAGACCCCGGCAGAAGGCCAAAAATTGCCGGCCGGTTAGCTCAACTTCAGTACTGTGTAAGTGCCTGGAGCAAATAGTCAGGAAGCAGATCGCTAGGCATTTGGTTCAGCATAAATTGATATCAAATGCTCAGCAAAAGGGTTGTGGCGGGACTACTCTGTCTGACGAATCTCCTTCTGTCTCTCGATGAGGTAACCAAGCTCCTGGACGAAGGGCAGTCGATTGCTGTCTGCCACTTGGACTTTGGCACGGCTTTGGACGTCAAACTTCGGTCTATGGGAATTGTTGGAAAGGCAAGGCAGTGAATAAACAGTTTTCTAGCAGGGCAAACATTTAGTGTTAAGGTGGGTTGTCATGTCTAAAAGCTGGAAGGTGTAACAATTGGGGTGCAATTGGGCTCGGTGCTCGGCCCCCTGCTATTCATCATCTTCATCAGCGACCCAGCACATGAGCTCACAAGACCCCACCGTTATGTTTGCCGGCGACGTTAAGACAGATCGAGTAAATATAGAACTTGACGTGTTAGCAGTAATAATAATAATAATATTAATATTAATAATAATAATAATAATAATAATAATGGTATATTTCTCGGCCATGGTCGAGACGCACGCGCTAGCGCATGATCATGGTGTGACACGTTACTCAATAGGATGGAATATTCACAAATTCAAAGTATGAAAGTCGAGAGTATCAGCAATAGATAGACATAGCCAGCAACAGTTTGAATGGATCATTTTATTAATGGTTTGCGCGGCAGTTTTAAACCGGTTTCGAATCCGGGCTGAGAGGTGGAGATATCGAAAAACCGTTAGCGCAGTGCCAAGGATGCATTATGAACGAGAATGATGCAAGCTGGGGAAACGGAGGCCTGCTGATGTTCTGCAGATAGAGTAAATTTTTAACAAGAAGAAAAGGAAGAAAAAAAGGAAAAAAATTGTAAAGAAGTGTTCTCGGGAAAGTCTGTGCATGCGGAGAGGATAGCGATCTATGAAGACGATGCAGACCCTGAATGTCGGCTTTACCGGAGTTCAATAAATGGAATGAGTGTCGAAACGGTGCCGAGACCAGTTTCGTGAAAGTGAACACTGGTGGATGCGGGAGAAACAGCAGTCCGTAAAAAGGTGAGTTTAGATTCAGGATCAGTAACATGTACCATTCAGAAATGAGAAAGCTCAACTGGAAGGTCCTCGAGAAGTGGAGAGTCAATTTCCAACCGGCTACGGTACGGAGGAAAGGTGGACTGTGGTAACGGATAATAAAGTGTGAAATCTCCGCATGGACTTGAGAGTTAATATGCTGTTTCACTGAAAATATATATATATATATATATGTTGACGCATTTGTCTTCAGTGATATTCAGCGTCGTTTCTGGTTATCCGGTTTGGTGACTGCGATAGTGGGAGACAACAGACCTGAAATAAAAGGGGGATTGCAGTCTGGACGTGGTTTCAGCTGTGGGTTATGATGATATATGAAGACAAAAGATAATGGACTGCTTAGGTCTGTGTGAGTGAAGCATGGATGAAGTTTCATTTGAGCAGTCAATGACACCTACTCCACGTTCTAAGTAAAAATAGGCTCGCGGTGGATTTGTGCTATACTGCTGCAGGCTAACGGAGTTGCGTACACTAGTTTGGTAACGGTGTATGCATCTCAATGGATTTATGATTTTGCACGTTGGCACGGCATCGCTCGGATACTAATGAAAGACCTAGGGTCTCACGGTTAAGAGCAGTTAGAAATGATAACCCTCAGTACCGTTTGCTTACGTAGAAAGCAGCTTGGCAACGAGGCGATAAGATAGGTTTGAAATAACAGACTGTGAGCGAATGAGACTGGCACACTGTTAGCGTAGCCCTTTTCTGTAACTGTCTCTTCTAGCATAGTGGTTATTCTATACTGGGTAGTTTCTGAAGAGCCTTAAAGTAGATGAAACTATTGGGATGACAGAGGTGATACATTAGAGGCAATCGGTTACGTGCCTTGGAACGTTAACGTGAGTTCATCTATGCTCTTACCCGATGGTGCTATCGTACTGAAACTTGCTCGAGTATGGTCCAGAAAATCGGATGTAGACATGATTGCTTGGTTATCGCGGTGTCCTTTTCGTCGTTATCGTATTGCAAAGCAGGAAATCACCCATTTGAGGACTGGTTTTGGAGAGCCGTGAGAAATGGGAATGAGATGGGTCCGAATTTTCGTCAGGGAAGCAAACTCTAACGACCTACATTCGGTGCTCATGGTAGGCGGCACAAGGGCCTGCTTCAGGTAGGGAGGTAGCACGATACACAACCACTGGCATCCAGCACGTGGCGCTCCAAGAATGATCCACACTTTTTTAGACGTTTTTATCTATTTTTTAATGGTTTTATAACAACCAGGTATCTGGCTGTCAGAGAAGGCGGAGCTGCTTTTGGTGGGCGACCACAGCTCCCACGCCCCGGCCGAAACATGGACCGCATGTAACAAGCCGCGTTGGGAATAGGTCAACCACACCAGTCGATCAGTAGCAACACTGCAACCCGGAGACATGAGTCACAAGTGACAAGGCTGGTGTGCCTGGAAGACAAAACAGTGGGGTATTTTTTCTCACTTTCTTATGCCAATCTCTACTTTTTGGTGGTCATGTCTAATTGGTGGTCAGCTCTGTGCAGGGAGACCATCACGGCCAGGAATGTTTGCAGAAGCGCCGCGCTAACACTCGCCTTATCCGTGAAGTCAGAACCCTCATGCCGTTTACATGGGACAAAAAATGCAGGGGGAGGTAGAGTCAACCACAGCCTGCGATTATTCAATGGGGTTTATGTTCAACAAAAAGCCAGTCTGCACAAGGATGGGGTACGACTTGCAGCACCAATAACGTGATTAGTCGGGATGATCCACAGATGGTTTGTAGTTTTGCTGGCTAAGTATCAAATGTTGTATAGGCCAGTCATGGAAGATGCTAGAGTTCTGTGACAGGGACGGAAGTTGAGCTGTGAGTGATTAATGGTGATCACTAGATGGAGGTTGAGGAGTCTGACAGGTGCCACGTCTTTGGTTGGAGACAAAGGCAAAGACTAAGTAAAGACAGCACTGGGAATGTTTAAAGACTACCTTCATGCTTCCAGTGGTATTTCATATAATCAAATGCGACTTCTGATGCACTGGCCTTAGGCATGAGAGTTAATATCTTTAGGCATTGTAACCTGGTAGGCTTACGCTTAGGTGATGGCAACTACGGTGTGTGATGCGGCACATCCTAGATTATCAAGGGTTCTGGTTAGTATCACGCTCTTCTCATAAGCTCTATCAAAAGTCATGTAAGGATTTATAATAGTATATATAGATCAAATCGATCCCCGAGCAAGGAAGCTGAGAGGAGCGGAAGCCAGGATAAATAAGAGAGGATCAAGGAGTGAATTAATGGGTGGTGGGACTTAATGTCTTAGGATCCAGCACCACTGGACAATTTGGTGCTGGGGGAAAACATCATTGGCTAAAACCTTCAGCTAGAGGAGAGTTGTTTTACATGGCTGCCCTAGTACTATATAGCGAGGGAGGCAGTAATTGTTTAGACATGTTTGTGAAAACCGACTAGTGAATTAGATGAGGCAGGAATGTATAAGGGTTAGGTGATGGTAGGTGAACTTGGGTGAGTAGCGAGAACCGGCAGGCATCTAGCTAGTTATATCTATAAACGACAAAAACTATCCTTCTGCAATGTTGGTCATACGTAAAAAGTAATAATAAATGGTAAGCCTATCGTCTGTCGTTAGGCAGAAAATGGTAGGTTTGGGATATGGTGCCATGATCCTAGTAGTTGAACCTGTTTTTGAAGGCCAGCTCGACAGATAGCGGACAGCGGGAGGAGAGACTGAAGCTAGGGTTCTAAAGTTCGATGCCTTCTTCATAGGCTCGATCCTCAGATATGCTGGCGTTAGTCAAAGATAACATATGACTAACGGTAAGTTGTGATCTAAGGGCATGGCTGAACTGGGTTATTGACGCACATTTGCGAATGGTCCGAGGCAGCTTATCCCGAAGCTTAGAATATTTAATGAGAAAGAAGTTGGATCTTATTGCCAGCCTGGAATGTGGGATGGTCAGACTGAAGTCTCTGTGGCGCAGAGGGTAAGATGAGGGTAGGGAAAACTGTATAGAGTTGGTAGAAGTGAACGCAGATCAATGAATAAGTCCATATAGAAAACACAAGTTAAGCCTGACATGTCTAAGCCATACGGGGTCAAGTTTCAATAGAATGCATCGCTCTTTATAGCTCAGTGGAGAGGAATATCCCATTAGCTTCTTGGTGAAGGTGCGCTGGACTTTCTCCAGGCGTATTCTGTCCAATTTAGACATTCCAGAAAAGATTATGGAGCAATATTCGAGGTGGGGTCTAGCATGGGATTGGTATGTAAGGAGGATACTATGTTTTATTTTAAATGATCTGAGAAATAGGCCTATTATCTGTCTGGCCCTGGCCGTCTGAAATGAGACATGTTCCGAGAATTGTAGATTGTTAGTGTATCGAAGCCCAAGATCCTTCACTGAGGAGCTTGGGGCGATGGGTACTTTGTTCAGTGACAGAGTTCCGAGGGGGACTTGACATCTGTAGGTTGTGTAGAAGCTTTTAGATGTCGAGAAGCACATCTGCCATGAAGTGCACCATTGATCAAGTTTCTCAAGATCACTACCTATTTCAGACAGTGCTGTGCTCAAGTCTTGATGGCGGAAATCATACACGATTTTGATGTCGTCGGCAAACAGGAAAGGTGTGTCGTGTTGCACAATCGAAAAAATGTCGTCAATATAGAGTAAGAAAAATAGCGGACCAAGTACACTTCCTTGTATGACTCCACTAGTGACGGGCACCGGTTGCAATAGATGACCATTAGCATATACAACCTGGGTTCGATCCGACAGGTAAGAAGTGATCCATGATAAAAGCGGGTCATGGATACCATAGGCCCGGAGTTTTGTTAACAATCGGGAGTGAGGAACTCGGTCAAATGCCTTGGTCATATCGAGGTAGATGATAATCATAGATTTCCCGTCGTCAGCTGCCGTGGTCACTAGGTTGAAGAAATCAAACTGGCATATGGTACAAGAACGTGACTTTAGGAAACCATGTTGGCCGCTGTGAATGAGGTTATGGGAAATGAGATAATCGGACATCCGCTGTTTAATCAAACGCTCCATTATTCTGGCAGCTAAAGGGGTATGGTTGATAGGACGATAATTTGAAGGGTCATGCATTGGACCTTTTTGTGGATAGGAATAATGGTTGAAATTTTCCACTGGGATGGAAAAATGCCATTTTTAAGGGATAAGTTGTGGAGATTCATAAAGATAGCAGCGATGTCAGTTCCATCAAGATGAAAGTGTGCTGGGGGGATGCCGTCATAGCCAGGGCGGGAGGAGGGTCTAACACGCAGCAGCAGGTGGGTCACATCGTTCAAACTGAATCCAATGTCAGAGAGAACTTGTTTGTTTATGAGAAGTACGGGTGGCGGATTTTAAGTAGCGTCAGTGGTCATTGATTCTGAAAAGAAGGTATTGAGCGCCTCAGCGATTCCGGCTGCAGATTTAACCTGCGTGCTTTTTCCCAAAATTAAATATGGTATCCCTGTAGGCTCTCTCTGATTTTTGCTCTTCAGCAGTCGGGACAATCGGTACGATCTGTCGAAGGAATTCAAGGCCGAAAGCTCTTGCTTTCTCAGCAGTTCATTAGTTCGAAGACTGATGGTGACAGAGAGAAAGAGTGAAGTTGCAACACTATGGAGAAGTCTTTGGTTTTATTGTAGATCTTCTGCAGTTTTGCATGTTTATTTTGCAGCCTTGTTTGATGGGAGCCGAACGCACGACTTGTGGACTCAATTCCCGTCCAGCGAATAAAGACGCAGAACGACAGCGATTGATGGTTTTTGTACTTGTATTGATTGCCCTGTATAAAGTACAGGAGAATTAAGGCTGATGGAGCTAACCACCAGAGCTGATGAGCTGGAGCGCGCCTTGCCGTTTTGACGTAGTGTGACAAAGGTTCTTCTTTTTTAACGTGTTCTTTTTTTCAAACAGGTGGACTTAAACAAGGCGCGCCTAAGCTCTAAGCTCGCGATTGTATTTTATTGAATTTGGTGTCTGCGAAGCCGCTACATCAGTCCCCCTCCAGAAGGACGACCGAGTAGGAGAACTTCGACCTAAGAGAGCGTCGTGAGTTGAGCCAAAATCCAGCTGAATAGTTCCAGCTGGAAAAGGTTTGTGCTCAGCACCTCTAAGGTGATCTAAGGACCTCTGGGCCATATATAGCCGCAGAGAAGGTTACTGACGCGTGAACTGGTGGGGTATCCTCTCCACGAGCTCTCTATCTAGAAACCTAAAGTGGGGACAGGGACGTGCCAAACCATGTACAAGGCATGTAGGAAACAACAACAACAAAAAAATGGTAATGTTCATATAGTAATAATACTGGTATATTTCTCGGCCATGGTCGAGACGCACGCGCTAGCGCATGATCATGGTGTAACACGTTACTCAATAAGATGAAATATTCACAAATTCAGAATATGAAAGTCGAGAGTATCAGAGATGGAAAAACAAAGTGAGCAACAGTTTGAATGGATCATTCTGATTATGCTTCGCGCGGCACTTTTGAACCGGTTTCGAATCCGGCCTGGGCACTTGTTCGCGGTGGAGATATCGAAAAATCATTAACGCAGTGCCAAGGAGGCATTATGAACAAGAATGATGCAAGCCAAGGAAACCGGAGGCCCACCGAGGTTATGCAGATGGAGTAAATTTTTGAGCAAGAGGAAAAGGGGAAAATTGTAAAGAAGTATGTTCGGGAAAATCAACGCATGCGAAGAGGATAGCGATCATGAAGACAATGCAAAACCTGAATGACGGATTTACCGGAGTTCAATAAACGGAATGAGTTTTGAAGCAGGGGGGCATGAGACCAATTTTGTGAAAGTGAGCACTGGTGGATGCGGGAGAAACAGCAGTCCGTAAAAAGGTGAGTTTAGATTCAGGATCAGTAACATATACCATTCTGAAATAAGAAAGCGCAACTGGAGGGTCTTCGAGAAGTGGAGAGTCAATTTCCAGCCGGCTACGGGTCGTAGGAAAGATAAACAGTGGTAACGGATAATAAAGTGGGAAATCTCTGCATGGACTTCAGAGTTATTATGCTGTTTCACTGACAAATATATATGTATGTGTTGACAAATTTGCTTTCAGTGTTATTCAGCGTCGTTTCTGGTAACGTACGGCATCGAGTGCGTAAGGTTCGTCTGGCAGGGCAAAGTATGTGTCGGTCGATCGGTCGAGCGTGGCTGTATATTACCGGCATGCGCGTGAACTGGAACTCGTGTTGGTTGCTTTTGGAAACGTTGAACGATCTTATAAGCAATTGGGAGTATTTCCTGTTGTGTGGTTTGATTTCCGTCCCAATTGCTATGTGTTGTGTCTGGTTAGGGTCTCGCACCTTACGCGGACAACCGATCAATATTCCTCTCATGAATGGACATACTCTCAATTTGCCTTGATCGTTAACCATGCTTTAGCGCCAGCAGTGTTGACCTATCGATTTTGCTGTGTACTGATTGGTCTCCCTGTGCTGCGCGTGACGGCACAAGTAGTTTATTTCTTTATGCCAACTCACTGGCTTGTTTGCAGCTCAGTCGCCGGCTACGGCCGGGTTTTGTGTTCACAATGGCATAAATAAATGCAAAGCCACCATTACGTGTTCTGCTACCGATTGTGGACACAACACTATGGTAGGTTTTACTTGAGTCTCTGTCCGTACGAGACAAAGTGGCATCCTTGGTTAGCCAGTTTTGCGACTGAGATAGTGGGAGACAGCGAACCTGAAATAAAGGGGGATTGCAGTCTGGACGTGTTTCCAGCTGTGGGTTATGATAATGTAATAATGAATAATAATAACGGTTTATTTCGGAGACGTCCGAGGCCTGCCAAGTGCATAATCAGCTGTTTACAAGTGATGAAATAAACAGACAAAACCCTTGAAAATGTGGAAATTTAACATGACAGGAGTCAAAAAAGGGCTAAGAAGGAAGGGGGGTTACGTGGGTAAGGAGAGCAGATAAAAAGCAGCAATCAGGGTGTGCCCTTGCTGCGGATCAACGGTTAATGGAGGCGTATAAAAACCAGTAAAGGGCGAGGCATAAGAGTGACAGAAACTACGGGGTTAGGTGGAAGAAAAGTGGTTGAAATTAGTGGCGTTTCCATTTGTTTGGTTTATTAAGGAAATGGCCATAGGTAGTCTAACATTGAGAACTCAGCCAGATAGATGAAACTGTCTTTCGTTGATTGTGTCCTTAATTGAAGGGAGCAGGTTCGGAGAAGGGGTTGGTCTTAGAAGTTTAGGCCCCTCTCGTGAGCTATTTCTTCTGCCAAGCACATATTAGATAACTGTAATGCACGAGTGACGCTGAGATATGGGATGAGTGCCGACTGAAATTGGGACTTGGTTTGTGAAGCTCGAAGGTTGATGGGCAACTTGTTCCAGACTGTAGAGTAGACAAGAAGGAAGAAACGTGACCGTATGGCCGACTTAGCTATATTAGAAGGGAGAGTAAAAGGCCTGTGCCAAAGTGAGTAGTGACACATGTCCATTGTTAGTGGTGTGCCAGATCCTTCCTAGGTAAGCAACGACTGACCCTGGAAGAGATAAGAAAAACTGGATACAGTATGCAATCAAAAGGGGAAATCTATGTAAGAACAATAAAGTCAACGAATCGTGCAGGGAAACGAACATGCCTACCAGACCTGGTGGAACGTGATGGGGGGTCGACCTGTGACTCACGCGTGCTGGAGCTAGATGTTGTTGGAGTCGGGCAAACGTCTGTGTTTTTGCCATCGACGGGCAACGGCGTAGGCTGGGTTTTCGAGTCGACGAACGCTGGCTTGAGGCGGTCGATGCTGACGGTTTCTTGCCGACCATTGAGATCGATGATGAACGTTTTTTCTAAACGCCGAATGACTTTGTGCGGGCCAGAATAAGCTGTAGTCAACGGGCGGCGGCTCGGCGTACGCAGAAAAACTTGCGTGCACGTATGTAGGTGACTGGGAATAAACGACGGCCGATCTGTCGAACGGACAGGAACACCAATCTTCTGACGCATGTAGATCATGAGACGTTGAGTGTAGTCTCCAAGGTTGGGGAAAGGTGCGCTCACCTTGGGTGCGACAAATTCACCAGGGAGACGAGCGGTGGTGCCGAATGTCATGGACGCAGGTGTGCAGGGCGTGTCGCTGCGCAACGTATTGCAAATGCCCAATAAAACCAGCGGTAAGACATCCGTCCACTGAGGATTGTTGTGAGCACTGAGGGAAGTTTTGAGGTGCCGGTGAAAACGTTCGACCAAGCCATTTGCCTGGGGATGATAAGCTGTGGTGTGAACACGCTTAGTGCCAGTCAATTGGAGGAGATTGTCGTAAGTGGCAGATTCAAACTGAGCTCCTCGATCGGTGGTTACTGTGGTAAGACAACTAAAGCGGGAAATCCAGTGTTCCATGAACGCACGGGCGACAGTTTCACTGGATACATCCGGAATGGGTATGGCCTCGGGCCAACGAGTGAAACGATCAATGCAAGTGAGTAGAAAGATCATACCTCGGGATGGTGGCAAGGGTCCCACAATGTTGACGTGCACGTGAGCGAAACGGGCGTCTGGAGTCTCAAAATTTCCGACTGGACTGGTAGTATGTCGCTGAATTTTGGCTCGCTGACAAGCAATGCAGTTACGTGCCCACTGACGAACGTCGCGATCCATGTTTGGCCAAACAACTCGGGCACGGACTAGTTTGCATGTGGCCTTGATACCCGGATGGGATAGACCGTGCAACACATCGGAAATTGGACGGCGATGTGAAAGTGGTACGATTGGCCTTGGGTGATCCAAGGTGGTGTCGCAGAGAATAGTGCCAGCAGATGACGGAAGAGGCAAAGCCCGCACTCGGAGACTTGTATCGTGAATGGTTTGTTGAAACTCAGGATCCTGCTGGCTTCGAGCCAGGTCCTCGAGATTGATACCGAGAGCAGCGGGCGACCCGAGACTGTGGATCCTGGAAAGAGTATCTGCAGCCACATTAGCTGACCCGGAGATATGACGAATGTCAGTAGAAAATTGTGATATGAAATCCAGCTGGCGAATTTTTTCATGAAGAATGACGATCAGACGCGTTGCGGAAAGCATACAGTAGTGGCTTGTGATCTGTGAAAATGATGAATTCCCGTCCTTCCAGAGCGTGGCGAAAGTGACGTATGGCGGTGTAGACGGCAAGTAACTCACGACCAAACGCACTGTATTTGGATTCTGCGGAAGACAGGCGGCGTGAGTGAAAAGCCAGACGCTCCCAAGCGCCGTCCACGGCCTGCTGGAGAACGCAGCCAAGTGCGACATCGGAAGCATCAACAGCGATACTGACGGGAGCATGAGGATCCGGATGACGGAGAAAAACCGCAGACGACAAGGCCTGTTTGAGCTGAGAAAAGGCCTCCTGGGCTTGATGGGTCCAGATGAGGTTTCGTTGTTTGCCCCGCAAAAGATCAGTAAGCGGTTGCATCAGGGTGGCGCAGTGTGGAATGAACCGGCGGTAATAATTGACAAAGCCGTTAAAACGTTTGAGCTGTTTGAAGGACTGTGGAAGTGGAAATTCGGCAATATCACTGACCTTGGTTTCAGCCGGACGAATGCCGTTGGCGTCGATGATGTGACCGAGGAAGAGCAATGACGGCTTCCCTAATTCAGTCTTGGCGGCATTGGTGGTAACATTGTGCTCTGTTAACCGCTGGAAGAGCTGTCGAAGATGAAGCTGATGTTCGTCGACGCTGGGGCTAGCGACAAGAATATCATCGATGTAAGCGTGAACGAAGGGCAGCCCGCGGGTAACACCGTCAATAAACCGCTGGAACGTTTGGGACGCGTTGCGCAAGCCAAATGGCATACGGAGAAACTCAAATAGACCGAACGGAGTGGTAACGACGGTTTCTGCAGCGTCCTTGTCGGCGACCGGAATTTGATGATAGGCCCGGACCAGGTCGATTTTGCTGAAGATGGTGGATCCAGCCAGAGCAGACGTGATATCATGAATGTGAGGCACAGGATATCGATCTGGCGTTGTGACCTGATTGAGGCGACGATAGTCATTATACGGACGCCAGTCGCCTGAAGTTGTCTTCGGCACCATGTGCAATGGAGAGGCCCACGGGCTGTTCGAAGGACGGATGATGCCTAGGTCCATCATTTTCTGGAATTCAAAACGAGCGACGGCCAGTTTGTCTGGGGCTAGGCGACGAGGACGGGCAAAAACAGGAGGTCCAGAGGTACTGATGTGATGTACAACAGCCGAGCGCACCACGGGTAAGTGGTTTGCCGGTCCGGTTAGAGACGGAAACTCAGCTAAAATTTTGGCGAAGGTATCGTTAGCGATGGGAACTACGGACGGTCGAACAACGTTGACCAAGCAGACAGATCCAACAACAGCACGATGAGTCACAGGGCCGGTTAACTTAAGAGAAGCGGGATGTAACGAAAGGTTAAAATGATGCAGAAAATCAACTCCTAAGATGGCCTGAGAAAGGTCAGCAATGACAAAAGTCCACTGAAGAAAACGACGCAATCCCAGATCTAATTTGAGACGCCTAGTACCAAAAGTGGATATACGAGACCCATTGGCGGCCTGAAGCTCTAAAGTGTTCCGGTGCTGACGATCAGAAGGGTTAGGGGGAACGACACTGATCTGTGCGCCAATATCAATCAAAAACTGACGGTGGGAGATGAGGTCCTTAATAAATAGAGGACGGCAGGGTGTAGGGAGGCCAACGAGCGCTGCCGTACCTACACGTTGGCCGACGAGTTTCCCTGGTTGTCGTGGAACGTGCACGGGGGTATACACTTCCTGGCGCTGGCACGATACTGGCGGTGATACCAACGCCATGTCCAAGTGTGTGCATCGGGAGAGGCTGTCCTAGGAGGACTGCAAGCGGCAATAGGCCGAAAGGTGCGGGTTGGGGAGCGGCTACGGCGTGCCGAACGTGAAGACTGAATAGCGGTCACGTCTGCCCGAAGGGCACTGAGTCGTGCAGCTTAATCTGTGAGAGTTGCCTCCGTAGTGGTTGTGGACGAACGAACACACTGACTAATTTGGGCGGAGGCGGTTTCCATAAAACGGTCCGCCACCAAAGCCAGTCTGTCTAGTGAGACTTCATCTACGAGAAGGGCCAGAGTGCATTGCGCTTGTTGGGGTAGCTGCTGCATCCACAATTCTCGCAAAATCATGTCACCAACTTTGATGCCCTCGGCCAGCTGTCGCATACGACGCAGAAGCTGTGAAGGCTTCTGGTCACCGAGGGAAATGCCACTAAGCAGCTGACGAAGACGGTTTGAGTCGGAGACCCCGGTGCGATCTAAGATAGCCTGGCGAAGCATATCATAAGGCTTGTCCGTGGGTGGGTTGGAGATGATATCCTCGACAGCTTCAAGAACATTTAAAGGAAGTTCGGCAGTGAGATGCACATACTTCTGTTGCTGGGAGGTGATTCTGGAAGCAGCAAACTGACCTTCCAGATGAGTCAGCCAAAGGGAGGGATTACCCGGAATGAACGGTAACGCCTTCACTGGGCGCGTAATGGAGAGCGTTTCAGGCACCGCAGGGTCGGACATAGTTAACTTAGCGTCATCCATATCAGATAGACAGCAAAATAAATATAGGATGGCTGACCGAAATCAACACCAAAAAAGGCTCAATACGTATGTGCACAACGAAAACAAAAGGAACGCTGAAGAGCACGGACGATATAATAAATAAATAAAAATTAATAATAACTTGGAACGGGCTCACCAATTTAGTCGAACGCACGACTTGTGGACTCAGTTCCCGTCCAGCGAATAAAGACGCAGAACGACAGCGATTGATAGTTTTTGTACTTGTATTGATTGCCCTGTATAAATTACAGGAGAAGTGAGGCTAATCGAGCTAATCACCAGAGCTGATGAGCTGGAGCGCGCCTTGCCGTTTTGACGTAGTGTGACAAAGGTTCTTCTTTTTTAACGTGTTCTTTTTTTCAAACAGGTGGACTTAAACAAGGCGCGCCTAAGCTCTAAGCTCGCGATTGTATTTTATTGAATTTGGTGTATGCGAAGCCGCTAAACCGCGGGCTTGAGAACGGTTGATCCCGATGGTGGCTATTGCTGACAAGCAGCTATGTAGCTTATGGTAGAGTACGTCACTGGCGAGCTGAGTGTTGTGCTGTAGGGAGTAGTCATCCCAGTTGAGGGATCGAAGCATAGACTTGAGGTTCATCCAGTTGATCGTGTGCAGGGGCTGTTGAGACGAGCTACATTTGGGGTCTATGGGTCCGGCTGTGAATCTGTCTGTAAGAAAAATTATATACTGAAAATTTGCACACACTTGCAATGCAAGGCACACTTTACTTCGAATTGTAGAACAATGTTCGTCTTTGCTGTTTTGCGTGATCACCTCACTTGAAATATCAGGATGTAAGCAGGTGAAGCAGTCACACTTAAGAAAGCACTGGACAACGAAAATACGCGCCAACAAACTTCGAAGGAAGTTTGATTGAGGACTACTTTCCCAAAGGATAGAAAAATGATAAGCTGCGTATCAAAGCCACTCAATTCCTTGAAGTAGGAAAATATCGAGAGTTCAGAGAAGATCACTTTAGGCAACGCTGACGTTTACTTATCGGAAAATAGGACTATGATATACAACCACGTATGAACTATGAAGTAAACCTGTGGAACACCTAAAGTTGTTATCTTTGACGATTCATCAGTGATTTTCAGAACATTTTTAGAGGCTGAATTATGTCAGACGAATAATACAGTTACAAAAGAGACAGCAGCCTAGTAATCATTTTAAGGATGGTTCACGTACTTGTGTTGTATCCTAGTATCGCCGTTATTTCAAGCTTTGATCAACCACGGTGGCCATCCAACTCAACAGCGAAGAACACTGTCCCACAATTCCGAATGAAGCCAGCATGGCATTCCAAATTCTTGCAAATATTCCTTGTATTTTTTTTACAGTGGATTAAGTGATTTTCATGAGGTGACTCTTGCTTCAGTGGAAAGTTATTGATGTCGATCAGAAGGGTGAGTTTGAGTGAATGACTTGAGAAACGGGCAATTAAAGTGGATTAGGAAAAGGTGTCCATTTCAAGCCATTTTTCCACGCATTGGATATGGCCGAAGTTCTGCCAGCTGGGTGCAGTTGGTTTTGCCTTAAATCTCTGTTCATGTAGCATAGCATTAGCTGAAGGTAGCCCGGTGGTAGCTCACTTTGGCTCCAAGTTTTTCCACTGCTCTTCTTACTGGAAGCTCTTTTGATGTGTTGCTTGGTAAAAAATTAGAAAGCATAATTTTTATAAAAGTTGCCGTCTCTCAGCCACTGCCGCTCTGGTTTATCGGTAATAACTTTTGCACGATTATTAAGCTTCCATCCACTAAAACCGTAGAAGTTAAACAGTTTTGCGACGGGATGCATAATTTCCTTGCGCATAACACGGTCACAGTCCTAAACAGTCCGTTTTCTCCTTCGTTTTGAAGTAGTCCACCGACGGAGAGATAAAATACAAGGAAGATGAAAGTCCACAGAGCTAAGATTTATGCGCCAGGCGCTTTGCAGTTATACTAAGTTCGGGTCGCAAGGTGTTAACAGCGGTGTGTTAGTTTCATCCAGGTCCTTGAACCCGGAGCTATCTTGTTCATTCGGTGCCGTGACAAAAAGAAGAGTACAGTCTTTCACGGAGACTTAGTGGGGATACACGAATGAGGGAGCCTTTCGTTGCTGTGCCTTTATTTATGAGCTTCACATAATCATTGTCCAGTGATGAGGTCCAGCTGACACGCTACCCACCTCAAGGACGGAAGTTGCAAAGGTGCATAATTTGGAGTCGATGAAAGACTACGTGCAAGAGGATACTAGTTAAAGGGTAGTAGAAAAGCACATTAGGAGAAGGGTGGAAAGGACTAAGGCAAGTGCTCGGAAGTAGCGAAGGAGCTTGAGAAGATTGGGAATAAAGGTGCCCTCGAGAACTTTACCGAAAAGTTGTTGGTAAGAACAGAATGTGAACAGGAATGATGAACGATGCTGTCTACGTTTGTCTTGGATTCGGCAAACACAAGGTCTGAGCTGTGGTCTAGTCGATGTCTGAACCAGGTAGCCTTTTCCGCGGCTGTCAACTTAGTCGGCTGCTGAGTTCAGTGGTTCATTACTCTCATGAAAAAGGAATTTTCTTGCAGGTGAACCAAGTCTGACTCCTCTGTTTACTTCCTGAGGACCTCCTTTGGTGGCCTCATGATCACCAAGACTTAGCGGTGTTGGGTAATGCCCTGGAAATGAGCGATCCCCTGAGGTACCGAAGGGCTTCGATCAGGTTGTCCTTAAGCTTTCTGCGCTCCCGCGAGAACAGATCCATGGATATTCATCTCAGCTCGTAGAAGAGAATCATCAGACCAGCAAAGCTCCTGGTGAAGAGTCGTTAGACCGGGCACACCAATTTGATATCCTTCGACAAGAGACGCCATACCTGGATGCAGCTTTCCACGGGAGTAGAACGAACCTCTTGTGAGATGGCAATACAACCTCGAATTTTTTGAACGGTACTGTTCTGTTTGGCAGATGAGACTCCCAGGAGGCTTGTTAACCGGCGGCTCAAGATTGCGCTTCTTATCGGAAGTTGCTGGACGTAGTCACTCAAGATCCTTTGCAGGTGTCACTTAGTGGTTTTGCTGTGTAGATCGGCCGCTCCAAGATGTCTAGTAAGTTGAGGATCCTTACTATATACAATGTGAATGAACTTGGCATTTTGTGGTAAATCCCATATTGTTGACTAGTGATGCTCCACATTTAGATCCCGCTGAACAGCGTCCGTCAGTATGGAGCCAGTTAAATTTCGGTCAACCTAAGTTCCACGGGGTTTATCCTTTGCTCAAACATTCCCTCTCGGTTGACGCCCAGTTGCTCTATCCCCCAGCAGTTCCCCTCTCTGCGCCGTCTATTCTAGCTTGGCTGGAAGCAACCTCATCCGAACCTTCACTAGCCTAAACATCGATATATTTCTCTTTGACTCCAATCGCCACTCCCCCATTCGAGGTAGCTTGCCTTCTTCCAACTCAGACTCCCCCCTGATGTGCCCGGACCACCTTCCACAAATTGCCTCTCTTTAGCCTCATTGAACTCTCGTTCTACTCTTGGCAAACTTCTGAATCAAAAAACTCGTCCCCACATATAATTATCATAATATGTTTATAACTGGATACCGGCTGTCTGAGGGCACTCAGAAAGATCAAATATCTTTGGTGGGGCACACTCTTATACGGACCAACGGACTGAACCGGCGTGGTGGCGGGTGCCTGGCCTTTGTCAAGGAAATCTGCACCAAGGCCAACGTTGTGCAAACTGCTTTCGATTCTGTTCCCTATAATATCTGGTTCACTATCAGCCTCCAAAGCACCGTTCTTTACATTGGCTGCGAATATCGCACGTCATATTCCCCTAGTTCCTTGTTTCAACTTCTTGCTGGACCTTTCGAATGCCTCTCTTTCTTTCCTTCTGGAACCTAGCGGGCGACTCTAGTCTCCTTCAAATTTGTTGGCCTAATCTCTTGGCTTCTCCCAGTTTTATGGGCCAGATTACTAGTATTAATCTTGGTGGCTGGGAAAACATGCTCCAGAATCTACCAGAGATATGGACATACCAGATCTGATATTTGTTCAGAACATGAATTTCATCGACGGGTCATTGACTGTTAACTACGAATCGTAATTAGAGTTTGTCCTTTTGTCTTCTGTTTAGTTACTTATTAGTAGTGAGTAAATGAATCGTGAACCCCGGACATTCGTTATGTATTTTCCCTGTTTCGAAGGTATCACATCAGTTTATACTTGAGTTTCATGGTAGTTATAACATGAACAGTTCACGTATTTGTTCATAACCTTGTTTTCCCGAAGGTCTACACTTTCACTGTTATATAATCTTTCTGAGTGTTTCATTTTTACTGCCGAGCGGAGGCTCGAACTCCCAGTCTTATCGTTTCTGTCAGTGCACTCCACTATTGGCCGTCATACGTCAACTGCATTAACAGATCTAGTGCCGGATTCACCTATTCATGTTGACACGTGCCTTTGTTTACTCCACAGACTTAGCTTATTTGTACTTATTTGTTAATGACACTTTTTATCATTGCAACCACAGTCCAATTCACGCGTTTGTGATCGATTTATTGATCTTTGACGATAAACGCTCTTGATTTATTGACTGTACCGCAACCGAACTGCGCTACAGTTTCGTTCAGCTGCCTGCTAAGTGGACCGTTTTTATTTTCTGCGCTGTCCCGATTTTCGGAAGCTTACTGCCCATTGTTCTTGGTTTCTCACCTGGCTGTAAGTCCTTTATTTGCTGTATATTTATGTTTATTGTATTATTTAGAACCACGAATCATCGATAAACACGGTTATTCGATTGGAATTCGTTCTGCTGCCCGTAATCGTGTTCTGCCCATATCGTGCGTGTAGCTAGTGGAACTAAGTTACTGCTAGATTCACAGCCCTAGACATCGAGATATTCGCAACAGTGCCCATAAAATGATTATCTGACACTGCCGCTTAGTGGCCCCTCTAATCACGAACACCCCTCCAACAATACATTCTTATGCAAAAATTGGACTCTGCTATTCACGCTCATTCGCAAATAAGACTTGAGTGATTATTTTCCCATTCTCGGCCCTCAGATTGCCGCGGATATTTTCAGCTGCTTTCACGACTGTCTGAACAACCCCTGGCTGACACTTTGGCTGCTGGAAGCCTAATTAACACCAATAATCATCCGCTGCCCTCACATGGAGCCCTAATTCCCTGTAACCTTAAAAATGCAAGCCAAATTTTCCTTCTACTGCTGAATTTACATTTGCTGTTGATTAAAATTAATGAACTAAGGAAACTTGTACTTGCTTGCAGCTTTGACACTGTTTTGGCGAAAGAAACACGGTTGGCCGATCATACCGACGCTGTCTCGTTGGTAGGCTGTTACTTTTTTCGAGTGAGCAGAAAGAACCGCTGAGGCGGTGATTGTCCCGCATACACTGCACATGAATTTACCTCCAGTCCCCCCACCACCCAGTGCTTGCCCGTATCTCCGACTCTCTTTGGCCCTCCTTCCAAATTTCTGGAAACGTGTTGTATATTGTGGGGTCTGCTGAGCACCTACTTCTAGTTTCTCTAAACTTCCGCGTAATATTAGGGCTTTCAAGTACACTCCTACTCTATCTTTAGGTCCATAAATCAAAGCAAGAGACCTGACCGCTCTCGGTATTTGTTAGAACACAATGAATGCCCCTTCCTATTTATCCGATTTCCTTCTGGGTAACTACTCTGGGGGATGGACACAAAAAGTCTCCACTCCACCAAGGCACAACAACATCCCTGACTTAGCCTTCACCCGTGACCTCCTTGACTTAAACGTCTCCGCCACAAATAGCTCCTGGCATTGACCACACAATGGGCACACGTCACCTAACTGTTACGCAAGAACCATGCCTGTCTGAAGTTGTTGGAATTAAAAACCAAAACATCCATAGGCTGACTAACTGAACCCAGTAGCCTACTGCCCCCCGTTGACTGGTCCGACTTCTTTCTAACATCAAATCCTCAGAAAGCAGCTGATGTGTTCTATACCAAGTTGCCCTGCTCCATAAGCCGCCTGGCCCCAACCGTTAGGCATGTCAAAACCAAGACTACCAAAGTTGACAGACTTCGACAAAAGACTCGCAAGCACCAGAACTCATTGCCCAGGAATCGAGATTTTTTCTCTGACACTCAGAATAGGCCGACTCCACCGTGATCTCTTTGCAGCAACCGAAGATAAACAACGAATTTACATAATAACACCTTGTGTGCTTTTCACTCACCAGACAGCATCGTAAAAATAGCTGTCTTCACTGACCCAAATAGATCTTGGAAGTATTTGGGTGGTCCTGGGAATGCTTCTATGCACTAATGAGATAATCAATGCATACGAGGAATAATGTCCAGTTTGTGAGCAACGCAGCATTAGTTGTACCATTGCGCATTTAGTTGTGCAATTCACCAGCATTCGTACCAGCTACCGCGCACTCTCTCAAACTGACAGCAAAATTTTAAATAGCGCACTATTGGACCACAGAAAGCTACCCCAGCCGGATCGACCACTTGACCTCGGGTTTAAATTCATCGAGCGGTACCGCAACAATTGACTTGAATGCTTTCTCTTATATTCAATCGCGTTCAAATAATTGTACAATCCTTCTATAACTTCCACTCAGCTTTCAACTGTACTGTTTGACCTTGCTTTGCAGCATGCTTTGGGATTATCCGAAATAAACTAATATTATTAACGTCTGAGAGGCATGATTGGAGTATGGACGCAGAACGGATTTTCAAAGAGCCGTCGAGGAAGCCCACTACTGGAGACGAAAGCCACTGATGAGGCCAAGCAGAGGTTAGAATAGCGTACGGATAACGTTTTCTGCATACTTGATAAAAGAATTACTGACCAAATTCTGTATGGTCACAGACGGCCGATATTTTTTCATTAAAGGCCTTGATTACAGGTGATGTCAGGTAGAACGGTGAGGATAGCAGGCGAAAGGATGCTAGGTTGACGAACTGGGCAGGGCAGGTTGGGAGGGCAGAGGCGATTGCTGGATTATGTTTATTGACTTCGTACTGAACCGCAGAGTGAATTGAACTGTCGTTACGGAGTACTGGAAAAAGATGTTGAGCGGGTGTGGTGTGGCGGTTTGTGTCAGGAGTTCACCCTGCCACCTGGCGAGGCTTTCATGGGGGAGTGTAACTCCGGGTAAAGGATTGTGATCACAGGTCAGCCATGCACGATGCCCTGTATAACGTCAGCAGGCTTGAGGGTGGGTTTAAACCTCTGTCAATCCGATTGATCAAGTTGTTTATTCCGTACGGTGATCCGGGAGTAACGTCGAGTTGGCTGATGCTACCCAAGTAACCAATGTGATCTGAAAGAGATCAGGAGTGCGGCAGCCTGGAGAGTGTTCCAGTTGTGGGTCAAGGTTACCGTTTTAATAGAAACCAAACAATGAAAATTTTGTTATCTGACGGCCAGTGAGCCGACCTATGGGTAATTAACTGACGAAGAATGGTAGTTTTCCGGGGTAGTTGGGTGACCGCAGAGATATGGGGGGATATCAAGCGCAGGGTTCGCTGGAGTGCAAAACAATTTAGTTCGTAGGTGGTGAATGGGGAGAGGGAGCCCATTTCAGAACCAGGAATAAAACAATAGAAGAAGGTGGGTTCAGGAATAGAATAGAAAAAAGAAAGGCAGCAGTCTGGTCGTTGCACCAGCCGTGGGCGAGGATGGCAAACGTAGTGAAAAGGGAAGAAAAAACTGGGAGTTAAGGTGGGGCTTTTTCATGCGAAAGCAAAATTGCTGGTATTCCTTAGGGTCATGAGTAATCAGAAGTATACGGATCCCGGGTGGAATGGAATCTCAACTTTCCACGAGCATATGCGAGGATCACGGAGGCTTGCCTGTTGAAGAACAGTAATCTGCATGGTAAGACTTGAGTATTCGAGAAAAGTGCAAGAAAAGCGCGGTGAGACCGCTGAGTTCCAGCCTGAAACAGGAGAATTAAGTGAGGGCGAGCGCCTATCACTGGGGGACAAAGTGGTGTTTTAAGGGAGCTGGTGTCAGTAGACATTTCGATTGGGTAGTTGGGTCAGCAACGTGGCAGAAAAATCACTAATAATAATAATAATAATAATAATAATAATAATAATAATAATAATAATGGTATATTTCTTGATCGTGGTCAAGAGACATGCACAAGGCATGATCAGAGAACACAGCGATTCACATTTATGTAGGGTAATCACAATTTTGAAGAATATGGTTCATAAAATTGCAGTAATGGAACGATCAGCTCGGACGGTGTTTAAGTGAGCTAAGTAGGGGACGGTTAGCGCGGCCACTGCGAATCGGTTTCGAATTCGGGACGGGGACGATGCGGTTAGCGGGATGGACGTGGGAATGCAGAAAAAGCGATACTGAAGAAGGGTAAAAGTGCAGTGTTTGCAAGAACCCATAAAGCAACTGGTGTCGGACGGCACTACATGAACAGGGAGTTGATGCAAGAATAATACACAACTTGCCTTATGGATGCCGATAACTGTCTACGACGGGTCCGGTAGTCCAGAATGGATCACGGCGATCTATGGAGTTTGGTGTGCAGTCGATGAAGATAGAGAGAGAGCGGTGGAGTGAAAGAGATTCAAAGAAGCGTCGGGAAGTGAAGAAGGAGTCACGGTGTGGCACCAACTGGATATTTGAGGAATCAGTACTGAGAAATTGGTTGCGTTACCAAAAGATTGAAAATGGAGTTAACATGGTGTTATCAAAGTGCAGTCGGAGATGCCTACAGGAAATAGAGAAGATTGACCCTCCATCGGATAACTCATTGTGGGGGTTGCCTGTGATACAAATGCAAGTGAGTCTAATGGGATATCCAGATTGGTCTTTCTGTATAGGTAATTCCGATATTATATAGAAAACCACATGGAGGCAGAAGCTCTCACCAGGAATGCAGTGTGTTTTTAGGGAGCGTGAATGGTGGATGGACACAACTGGGAGTTTCAAAAATCCGTCGAGGGAACACTTGGTGACACGCTTCTGATGCAACCAAGCAAGTATGCGCAGGTGGCAAAGAGAAAGGAGGACTGCGGTGACTGGGAGAGGCCAGACCCGATGGAAAAGAGGAAGTTTAGTGTAAAAGTGAGATTTTCTGCATACGTGATAAAAGAATAAACAACCAAGTGTGTGGTATTTTGTTTCATAAAGACGTTGGTAGCCGTTGATGGCAGGTAGTGCAAGATGAGGGCAGCAGTCAAAAAGGACTAGGCTGACGAACTGGGGAGAGTAGGTACGGAACGCAACGGCGAGGGCCAGACTCCAGTTCTGCACGCAGAATGAATTGAACTATTCGTGTGGAGTACGGGAAATGGATGCTGATGGGTGATGTCAGGAATCCGTCCGGCGGTCCAGTGAGACTATCATGAATAATTGTAATCCTGGTTATGGGATTGTGATCACCGGTTAGCCATGTAAGGTGCTCCATATAAAGCGTCGTCAGGTGTGAGTGTAGGTTTAACCACGGCCAGTCCCATCGATCCAATCGTTTAGTCCTTTAGGTAATCCGGGGCTAACGTCTATTTGGTTGACGGGCTACGCAGGTAACCACTGAGTTCTGGAATAGAGGAGAAATGCGGCAGTCTGGAGAATGCTCCAGCTGGGGGTTAGGATTAACGGCTTAGCGGAAATTAGAGTGTCAATGCTAACTGATGGCCAGTGGGCCGATCTACTGGGGACTAACGGGCGGAGGCTGGTATTTTTTTAAGGCGTTTAGTTGATGATGGGAATATTAAGCGCATGCTTAGCCAGAGTGCAAAATGGTTAGGCTGATAGGTGGTAGAATAGTAAAGGGGCTCAGTTGAGGGTCAAAAATAAAACAGTGGAAGAGGGTGGGGTCAGAAATGGGAATGGGAAAAGGGAGGACAGCAGTCAGGTTGTTGACCCGGTTATGACTCAGGATGTCGCTGTTATTGAGTGGGCTCGAAAAGAACATAGAAAAAATGAAGTTGTGGACAGTAAACTACTGCATGCGACATCGGAAAGCTGGTTAAGGGTTTTGCGGGAAACCCAGAGAAAGTAAAACTGAGAGAGGCGTAGTAGAAGAGCATATGTAAAGGGCTCCGGCGGCATGCTTTCATCTCGTACTGGATCAGAAATGAGTGCGACTATCAGACAGGTCACCATACGGGGGTTGGAAGTAAACGGCTTTGACTCATTGTAGCCTAATAATCCAGACAGTTTTCACTTGCTCCATCTACGTTTATGCTATTGCGGATCATGCCAATTACAGAAGGTGCGTCAGGGATTCTGCTTAGTGCTCCTTTAAATTGTTTAGGTGTGCGGCACAATCGCAGCGAGTCAGGAGGCTCATTCGAGAGGCTAGGGTAGATAACCGAGGAATATCTCAATCTCGTTAGGAGCTTAGATTGGGGATTGTAATGGCTAATCGCCTGTGACAAAGGAAGTAAGGAGTATCACTAAAGAAACCAAGTGGCTCATCAGATGAGTAGATTTTAAGCGCAGAAGATTGAAGAAAAATGAAAGACTGGGCCTGATACAACGTAACCGTGGAGGTTCAAGCAGGAGTAGTTCGCACCTGACTCTGTAGTTAAGATTCGAAGAGAGATCAAATAGGCTTTTGGTGAAGAAGCGTTGCACCTTCTTTATATTGACCTGGTCAGCTTTTCGCTTCAAGAAAAAGACCGGGGGGAGGCATTATTCCTACAGCTACCTAGCTTGAGTCTTGAATATCAGGAGCATGCTCTCCTGAGTGTTGTGCGTTCTGAGGATAAGTGCGTTCGTCCTTCTTGCTTTGCCAACCTCAGTCAGTGCTTTTTCATGAGGGTTGAAAGAACAGGAATAATGCAGGCCAAGGGCTCTTACCACGTAGGTAGTAGAAATCGGCGGACCGTCTGTTGTGAGAGAGCCAGACGGAACTGGGCATTTGTGGAGACAGAAGAGAGCTCTTAGCTGCCGAAAACTTCAGCAGACATTGAGCACACTAGTCATCAAAGGACTCCAAGTCTGACAGAGTATCACTGAGAGCTGAGTGCAGGGAGTTTGGCCCAAGAGTATAGACTAGCTTATTATTGTTGGGATGAGAAAATGTCCCATTGGAGATGACGGTTTGGGAACATTTGGAGAGGTGAGATGATAGCCAGGACAGTAGGGGGTCGGAGACTTCGTAGGATTTATTTTTGCTAATAAGCGATTGTCAGATACGCTGTCGATGGCCTTAGACATATCAAGAAAGATGACGACGACTGACTTGTTGCTGTCGGCTTTGGAAGTGATTTAGTTTAGGAAGCCCATATGACGCGTGAGACACGAACGGGACTTTAAGAACCCATGCTACGCTGGGTTGATAAGACTTTGCAAGCTGGTCCTTTACAATCTTGTCCTTGAGCCCGGAAACGTTCGAAGCTTGGTTTATGGGGCGATAGTTCCCGGATCATGTAAAGGACCATTTTTGTGGTGTGGAATTATGCAGGACGCTTTTCATTGAGCGGGACAGATTCCGGACGACATAGATAATAAAAAGAGGTTCAGCAATAGGAGCACTAGGTCAGGTCCACCAAATCGAAGTAGGACAGATGGAAGGTCATCAGGCCCTGGGTGATAGGGGGGTCAAGTGTTTGCCAGGAACTTCCTGATGCTGGCCGTGGCGAATGTTATGGTTGATATCGCGTCCTGTGTGAGAATCGGATAGTAGAGTGGCGGAGGGTTAATGCCCAAAATAAGAGCTGAGGCGAAATAGCGGTTGAAAGCCTCGGCCATATCTTTTGGCGAATCAGCGTGGGTGCCATTTTGGGTGAGGAACGGGATATTGTTTTCAATGCTGTGCAAACTGCGAGATTTTAGCAGTCTTGGAAGGGGCTTCACAATATGAGGCCGTTGTAGTGCAGTCCTTTCTTCCCTTGCGGGTTTATTCTCGATAGCCGCATAGAGATCACGGCAGAGTCGGCTTATTCTGAGTTTCAGAGAAAAATCTCTGTTCTTCGGCCTCTATTCTGTTTTATCTTTGGCAGGATGATCCGATTAGTCATCTGTTGCTTTTTTCCCTTCCTTCGGCACCCCTATCTGTTTCGTATATTTCTTGCCACAGTTACCCTCGGCTTGCCTCTTAGGCTGTGTTGCCTTTCCGCATTCCACTTAATGTAAAGTCACCGTTGAGCCGTTATTTCCTCATAGAGTATCGGACCATTTGATGTGCCATTACCTGATTTTTATGGCCCTCCACTTCCTCATTTTATTCCTACGTTGTTCGCTGTCACGAGTGCTGCATCTTCGCACCACGGTTTGTGTCACCTCCAAGTTACCGTCCATCACTGAGAATTTAAACTACTCCAACCCCTCTGTATTTCCATTCTCTCTGCTTTCGCTAGCCATTTTCACAGCCATCTTTTGACTGCATAATGTACGTCCGTCCACTACCGCTTCACCCATTTTCGACCATCACCATTTGCCACACCTGCTTTACTCAAATTGTTAGATTCGCTTTTACCTGTTTTCCTAGGTCCTTTCCCTCATACTCCCTTGTTTATCAACTCCTGTTCACAGCCACCACTTCCTGGCTGCCAAAGTCGTTCCTCTGTCTCTAGCGATCTTCCATGTTCTTCCATCATAAACAAATTCATCAAGGTTTATCGAAGGGAATTCTGTACCACCTGCCCTAACCCTACCTGCATCTTCCAAGCACTTCCACTTCCGTGTTCTACCACTTCACCCCTCTTTGCTCCTGCTCTTCCCACAAATAAACATAAATGTATTTATATACGTACATATATTTGCATCTTCACATATTTTTTCTGCATATTCAAATTCCTTTCCGGCCAGTTCTCTTGCCACCATCCCGCCATCCCCCAATATATGCGTCCATCTTTCCATTACTTTGCCCCACATTCACCGTACCTCGATCCTTCTAAACCATCGTTGCCATCTGACCCACTCTTCACGTCTTGCATTGCTCTCGCCCCGTTTGCAAATCGGCACAATCCCTTTATTGCAGCGTAGCACATTTCGTGTCTATCTGATCCCTTGCCATACAACTCAACATTTTTGTGCTTCCTTTCTCCCCTTCTTCCTTTCTTTTTTCTCCATCATTTCTGGTTACCGAAGTTTTCCACGCCAATCTTTGGTATTCCCCGTGTAAAACTCTCAGGTCTCAGTCTCCTCTAATTGTCTCATACAGTTCCTCCATTTATCCTTGACTCTCAAACTCACCGGGCACATATTTGAATCCATCCAAGTGTTTACCTAAATGCCCCCGTTATTCCTCTTATCTCCCTTCCAGTTCAGCCGACCCCACTTTTTTCATGCAAATTTCTAAATTATTCACGAGTTTCTTCTGTCCATTTTGTTCCTTGTGAAAATTTGTTCATGCTTAAGGCGTGCTTCGTGTGTCTCCAAAATAAACCAATATTATCATTATTACCGTTGCTCAAAGCATTGGCTCTCAGGCTTGTGACAGGTAGTACAGCTTGGGCTCAAAAGGTGACCAGTTAAGAGCGCTTTTACTGGCAATTTTGCTCCGGGTGTGGAGCTCGACATCATTTAGGCATTAGCTGTTACCATTTTCATTAGACATTTGGGTCCGGCTAACCAGGGTGCCTGGACCTTCGCGTTCGGCTCACCTGTTGTTGTCAAACGGGAAACGTTTGCTTAGAATTGTACATTTCGCCACTGTGATACTCCCGATTCCTGGTATATAACCACCAATCTATGGATCACAGAAGTGCTGATCCTGATGGGGGTGTACCGTACCTGAATCCGTCTAAGGCGAAGTACTTGAGATAACCCGGGTTGAACCTTCTTAATCACTTTCCTTACTCTGAGCCCCATCACCACCACCAAGGGATTTAGCCTCAGCTTTCTTTCGGGCCTCATAGGCGTACATGACGCTCGATCAAAAGCATTACACTGATGTGTGGATAACCCAGCTCGGCTCCCCACACGCAGGAAACCAACCAGTAGCAGACCTCAAACTTGGCAGAAAACACCATAGATCGGCTGCTGCAGTTTTGCCGCCTTTCTCGTCCTCGATACTGGTGGAGCCTTTTTAAGTGACGCAAATAGTAGAGAGCGCTAGCGTTCGCGGGATTCGAACCCACGCATGGTTGCCACCCTCGCTTTAGTACCTCAGGCACTGTGCCACCTTAACAAAGCCCAAGAGCCGGCCCGGCTTCACAGAGCTCGTGCTCCACGATCAACTCAACGTGTAAAACACATCATCCCTTTCGATAATCTCATAACTTCACCTCGAAATATAGCTGACACGTTTACCACATTCTTCACTAACCCCGTGACTCTCGGTCCATCGTATACCCAGCCCGCCACCCCGTTTGTCGCGTATTCTTCATCCAGCTTTATCACGGTCGCCAATATGGATATAAGTGGATAATTCTACACCTTCAAACTAACATAACACCCCTGGTCTAACGGCCTACCATCGGCAACATTAGCTTTTGGCGGTCCGGACATTCCGCTTCGAGAACAAAACCTATACAGCCTACCTCTCCAAGATGAAATCTTCTGCAGCCAGTAGGAAGAATCCGTTATCGTCCCCAAGCATGAGGACGCAGTGCATAACCGATTTACGCCTGAATAATCATACGCCAATTATCTTGAGGCCGCTGAGAAAGGTCTTAAAACAGTACCTGACTAACCACCTTTCTGCACGTAAGCTTATCAGCTTGAGACAACACGGATTTCTTGGGTCACGCTGGTGTTCAACCTGCAAATTCGACTTTTTGAACTTGGTAACAGCAGCCGCCGACAAAGGCCGCGCACCAGTCAGCATCTATATTGATATTACTCAAGCTTTCGACAGAGTCCCGCATCTAAAGTTGTTGTACAAGATTAGAGGTCACGGAATTGAAAACCCCAACTCACTTTGCTTAAATCCTATCTACAAGACCGTCAACAAGCTACCTGCGTCGATGGTCAGATGTCAGACCCCCACCTAGTAAACTGCGGGATCATCCAAGGAAGTGTTCCGGGACCACTGCCGTTTTTACTACATCTGAATGACATTTGCCATGTCGTCACTTAGGGCAAATTTTTTTTATTTGCCGATGGCTTGAAGATAATCTACGAATTCGAACAAGGCGACCTACTCGTAGCACTGATTATCATCGTGGTAGAAACCATGTCCTTATCTTCAGGTAGATTTCTAGAAAATGGAATTTTCAGTGTACAAAGGCAGTTCTCTCAAGCTGGACTGAAATATACTTCAGGAAATGCTCAAGATTGACAGTGTCTTACCCCCATATTCCTCAACAGTACGAGACCTCGGGCCACAATATTTTTATTTATACATTTACTCTGAAAATGCTTCCCACATAACTGCACGGGAAATTATGTCTTTTGTTTTGTTGCAGAGAAATTTTCTTTCACCAACTGTAAGTTAGAGATATACAAAACGCACTTTCGTCCAACCCTAGGGTACTGTACACTTGTGATC
This sequence comes from Fasciola hepatica, assembly GCA_948099385.1. Lineage (NCBI taxonomy): Eukaryota > Metazoa > Platyhelminthes > Trematoda > Plagiorchiida > Fasciolidae > Fasciola > Fasciola hepatica. The sequence continues at coordinate 670,058 of CANUEZ040000150.1, forward strand.
TCAAATATGCACAACGGTGGCATTATCGACACATAAAATGTGCAATGTCGATTTACCAAAACCTATTTGGGCCTCCTACGAACTTGAGCTACTGGCAGCACAGTGCTCTCCTGTGGCTTGACCCTCTGTGGCTTAGGGAAACTAAACCCATCCTTGCATTTATGTTCCGTTTGCTCCACTAACAAGATTAATCCTCTAGCCTACTACGGTTCGACATAAACTCGAAACACAACAGGAAACACCGTATAATGATCCCCGATTCTCGGAATTTTTTAATACAAAACTTATCCCTCCCTAGATAAGCACTTTTGTGGAATAAACTCCCAGTTGGAGTCCTTTTCATAGGTTCCAAAACCATATTTAAATCTAGACCACATTTAGCTTCGGACATCCACAAACTGATTGCTCTTTTGAATCCACAAATGGCTATTGATAGAGCTCTCAGGAAAGTTTTGGATCCTAACCTGAACCCTTGATTATCTCTAGAATATGGCTCACCGTTCACCGCTGTTGCCACCACCTCAGCCTAAACCTGCCAGATTACGGTACCTAAACTAAGTTACTTTCATTAGTGAAGCCATTGCCTCTGAAATCGTATTGTAATTTATGAAATACCGCCAGCTGCATGAAAGATAATCTTTAAACATTCCCGGTGCCACTTTTGATTCCGTCTCTGCCTCTGTCTCTAACCCAAACGCAGCACCTGTCAGAGTCCTCAACTTTTATCCAGTGGTCACTCTAAATCTAATTTTTAGGCACTGATTACCCAACTTTCCTTCTTATCACATGACTCTAGCATCCCCTTATGATTGGCTTATATATCACCTGATGTTGAGTCAAAAAAACTACAAACCATCTATGAATCGTCCCTATGAATCACCACGGTTCGTACTAGCAATAACCAGCTGATATGTAACCTGAAAGTTGTCGGACTCTGGCCTTGCCAGAGAAGAGCGGTCAAGTATACATTTCTCGAGTGTTGAGAGCTCCCCATGTGTCTTTTCCCCACATTCCTCCTCCTCTATAGCTAAAGGCCGCAAAACCACCGATGAAAAAATGGCAGCAAGTCTGTGGTTGTCTTTCATTGAGAGGAAAAACAGCCAATCCCAGCTGTAGCAGACCTTGTGTCACGTGTGAAGAATGGCAAGCGGAGGAGAAGGGGGAACAACTCACGGGAAAATCGTGCTTTCTGGCTCCTCTGAATTAATAAGACGAAACTCCAAAGGTATCTCTGGCTGCAAAGGTATCGGATTGATGCTCTACGTCCCTTTATTAACGGATTAACTCCCCGGTTCAGCTAAGACCCGGCCCTGAGTATGGAATGCTCCGAAGAAAAAAGAGCATACGAGCTAAGCTCCCAATGCATCTACCTGGCTGACGGGCGTGCTGATTGAGCTATCTTCACATGAAGCGGTCACGCCTCTCTCAATTTTACCCTTCCGGGTTTTTTGTTTACTCCCCAACCAGCTTGCTGATGCCAAATACCGATGACCGTACAAGCTTCTAAAAGTTCATCCATAGGAAGTCCGCTTGATTCAGAATACTTCTTGTTGATGTATGAACCGATTATCACTAGTACCTGTTAACGCTGGAGGATAATATGAGAGATGAGTCTCTCTAAAGCCAACCCCTGGGGACTTACTCATAAGTTGTTTGCTACCCGCTTGGGCTTCCACGTGCCCACGTTGTTTTTTTAGCGCAAGTAAAGTGTGAGCACTAGCTTCCTGTGCGGTGGCCTCAGGCTGCACCCCAGAAACATAATTGCACAATGCGTGAGACATCTATAGCCCACACATCGAGAATATAAACCGCCTCATAGTTGAATCTAGACATCAACGACCGGAGCGAAATCAAACGATCATCTGCCACCCGTACATACACATAAAACATCCCGACAGCCACAGTATACAACGCAGTCCTCACGAGGCTTTAAATGACTTCGTGTCTCAAGCCAGCAGTCATCTCCACTGGCCCTGTCTCTTCCACCACGTGTGTGGGTAAGTGACTTGCCACCGCCTTACTGCCATTCCTCTTAAATTAAACGCCTCGAAAAAGAGTGCAGATGGAAATCTCCCTGTAACATGATGCTTATCACCAAGCGCATGCCCGTAGTAAACTGTCGGATTGAGACCAAACTTTCACCTTGATCTAGGGAAACTAATCTATTTGTCTATTGCCCCAATAACACATCAAACATTTGTGCGCCCACTTCTTGTTGAAACAAACTTGGTCAATCATAAAGCTGTTGGTCACACCGTGACTTAATTAGCTTGAGGCCGCTTATACACTACCAGGGCTATGGCTTATCCCCTCAGCACGCTCCCTTCAAGCTTCAGCTATCAACACTCGGCTTCAAGGCCCTGTCCATAGCATAAGCATGCGCTACCGACCGCTGAGGTGTGGCCTTACCTAGGCCGTAATAATACAAAACACCTTGCTCGACATGTATTGCCTTCATTCGCTACCATGACCCAAAGCTGGAACCATTTCCAAATTGCCGATCTCTCCACTTATTCTGGGCCTCCATTATCCCCCGAAAAATTGTAGTCGTCAGATTTCTATTGATACAGCAAGCATAAGCCCCAGCTGGAACATCCTCTATACCGCCGCATCTCTGGACTCGTTTCAGATCATTATGGTTACTTGGGCAGCCATCGGTCTACTAGGCTCCGCCCTCGGACAACGGTATGGACTAAATGAGTTTGACGGATCGAACTGGACTAATTTCCACGCTAGGCCGCCATGGTTAAAACTTATACTCACGCTGACCAATGCTAAATTGGGCTTCTTACGTCGCACGCCACTGCGAGTACAATAATGTTACCCGGGTTACAGGCCACCATAGCAGTTTTACCGGACCGCACGGCGGATTCCAGACATGAAGAAAAATCACGCACTGCCCCAACATTTACTTCCAGTATACATTCCAACCTGTCGTTGTGGGTCCCAGATCTTGACCGAACTCCTTCCATCGCCGTTGCGTTTTCAACCCGCTTTCCGCATTTTGCCAGGCAACGCAATCTTAATCCATTTTTGCCCGCTACGGTTTCATTTTTCTCATGAGCAGCTAGCCGCATCTGGTGGGCCCACCAGTGCTCAGGCCATAGTTCGTGACCCGCCTTCAGCGGCAAACACGAGCTTTGTAAAATAAAATACCGGAAACTCGCTGTTAGTCGAAACTCGTCTCTATATTTGTTGGTTGTATGCATAGAAACGTTTAGCCTTACGTACAACAAAATATCCATCGTCGCTTCAGGTCTGGTCCCCAGCAAACCACTGCAGTAGAACCTGCGTACCAGTATTTATTCTCCCCATATTTGCTTTGATGTGTCTGCTTTATGTTCTCGTTCCAGCTGACTGCCTTGTCGATGGGATCGTTTTGGAATCCCCATCTAAGCATCTAACCATTATTCAGGCAGATTCGGCAGCACATTACATCCCTTGTGAAGTATGTCTCTCCATGTCCACCTTCAAATGCAACACCGTTCTGTCCATATCGCAATGGAATTACCTAAAAAATACAACTAAAACAATTTCTGACCTCCCGGGTTCACTGCTTCTTCAGGTTTCCATACCACCGTCCACCAGCTTAAGGATTTGTCCAAGCGACATCGGCTAAATACCACTCGATATGCCGCTGACACTGCCGATCGACGGTTTGACGTTGACATTACTCTCTAACTTGTCCGGAAATTCATTGGTGGCAACTTACCTACGGTCTTCCGAATGGATCCTTCAGGCCACCAGCCGGAGCTTTCGTGTGTTTCTGAGCATACTTCCCGATTGCATGATCGTACTTATACAGGTGATGAAATAGACGGACATAATTCATGAAAATGTGGAAATTTGCTTGAAAAAGTGAGATAAAATGTCTCAGAAGGGCTAGTAAAGCGGGCTGAAAGTATGATAAGTGTATGCACACTACAGAACATGTAGGAGGTTTAAATGAATCACAGGGCGGATATAAATGGAAGCCCGGAGAATTTGCAAGTCAAGGTCAGATGAGGAGTAGGACTGGTCCCGGTGGAGTCATCTGGAGGCCGACTGATGTACATGGGAAAAGCCAGAAATAGGTATAAGAAACTGAAGTAGCGGAGGACGACGGAGAAAAAAGTGAGATGCACCGCAATGGATTAGATACCAATGAAGCATTAGTACTCTGCAGTGGATGGTCGGCGGACGGCACAAAACTCATCGTAAACCGGGAGCTGGCAATACGAGACGTAGAGTTTGGATTGGATGACAAAAATGATTCGTGAGGATTGGATACGGTAGACGTGAGGCACATGTGTGGGAGGGATGGATGCATATCTTGAAGGTCGGCTTGACGATAACAAGAGAAATGGCCGGTAAGTAACTGCAAGATGCAGAACAAATGCACGTATACATATATGCGCAAGTATATAATAATAATAATGGTTTATTTCGGAAACGCCCGAAGCATGCTTTGTGCATGATCTTGTTGGTACAGGTGATGGAATGGACAGATATAATTCATGGAAATATGGAAAATCTCAGAAAAATATTGGATGAAAAGGCTCAGAAGGGGGAATAAAGTAGGATGAAAATAGGATAAACGTATGCATACCAAAGAGATTGTGTGGAGTTTAAATGAGCTCAGGAGCGGATTTGAATGGACACCCAGTGAGTTTGAAAGTCAAGGTCAGGTGGACTGAATGACTGGTCCGGGCGTTTACATAAAAAGGCCGACTGGTAAGCATGTGAAAGGCTGGAAATCGGTATAAGGAACTGCAGTAGCGAGGAAAAATGGAGAAGAAGGTGAGGTGCACTGCGGTGGATTAGATATCAATGAGGCATTGGTACTTTGCAGTGGATTTTCGGCGGACAGGACATAAAACTCACCGTAAAACAGGCAGCAAGCAATGCAAGACGTAGAGGGATGAAAAGATGTCAGAAACGATTTTGAAGTATTGGATACAGTAGATGTGAGGCACAGATGGAGAGTTGATGGATGCCTATGGTGACGGTCGTTGGGATGACAGCAAGGGAAGTGGCCGGTGAGGAACTGCAAGATGCAGAGCGCGTGCACATGGATATAAATGCGTAAGTTTATATTTATATATATATATATGTAGATTTATTATATATATATATAGGTATGTACTTATATATGTGGGTATAAGAGAAGCAGGAGCAATAACAATGGGGTCCTAGAAAGAGATTATCAGTCATTAGGAGGAGTAGGTAATGTTAGATCAGTTGGTTGTAGAATTAACTTTGGAATATCGTGGTGGATTGACTTCATGACAGGTGCACTTGGCAGCCCAGCGGAGAGAAAAATAGAATGCCGAAGCGCAGAAGTGATGAAGACTGTGAGGAGCAGTTCATGAAAGAGTGAAGATGAAAGACAGGATCAAGGAAACCAGATAAGAATGGGTCTAATTATTTGATCAATGCACGTGCGAGATGTAGTGACGGACCAGAGGAGTCGGGTGGTGACAGGTCAAACGATTTGGAACTGTAAAAGAACACCGTGACGTAATGTTGTCATTACAATGGTGGAACATGAAAAAGCGGACCACACTGGAAGGTACAGAAAAATGCCTGTAGCGAGCAATAAACGGATCAAGGGATGAAAGCAATGACCAAGGAGACACAAGTAATAAATCACCAATCAGATCATTTTACTGCAGATGAAACACGAAAGAGGCGGACAAGGAAGCGGGACTCCCCGAGATAAGTGAACCAGTAATAGAACAAAAAGGCCACAAAAAATGAATGCGCAACGGAGTTGGGGCAATGGAGCTGGAGAGCTGTGTGCCGGCAGACAATTTAACTGGTGGATACTAATCAGGACACTGGAAAGAACCACAGAGGAATCGCGGAGCCAAGTGAGGAAGATATAGTGGTGGTGAATAGATAATAAATACGACTGTAAAAGATGTGAAGTTTGGAGCGGCAAGTTCTAATATGCGGATTGGTCATGAGTGCGGGTGCGATTGGTGCATCATGGCATTGGGCATGAGGAGGGATTAAACAGGACGGCAGGTTTAAGGAAGCTATCAATGGGCGTTCTGAACAGAGGGTAACATCAAGCGCATAGATGATAGAAGCCAGCAATGACGACAGGTGGGAAAAGAGTTATTGGCGAGCGCCAACAGAGAAGGGTGGTTAGGACAATAGTGACTCAATGCAGTGAAAGTTGATGTAGAGAGAGACGATAGGAGGAAGGACAAAACGGGTAGGTGTGCAAACCGTGGTAGGGCGACAAAAATGGGAAGTGGAAACAGATGATAAGAGCGATAGGTGAAAAAGTTGTGGCGGAAAAAGGATGAGCAGCATGCAATTTTCAACCGACAGCATTGGATTCGGTTGTCCAAGAAAAGTTAGAGCGTGCCATCCGCAACCGGTGCTAGTGGGTGGGACTGGCAGTGCGCTGGGCACCCAACCTGAAAAACACTTCGTGAAGTGAACACAGGAGGTGTGATCCACCAGTCTAGTTGCGCTCGCACATCGTTGCACACGGGCTGCACGCCCGAGAGGTAGTAGAGTTACAGTGTGAGGCCTCTTTCAAAGGCCAGGTCGGCGGAGACGAGCTCATTGGTGAGCAATATAGCATTGGGGACTGTTAAGTATGACAAAAGTGCGCGCCTAAAAGCGAACATTGAGGAGGCACTGCGTAAGCTAAGGGGAGCTTATTCCAGATTTTGGAATAGGCTGACAGAAAGAATCGGGACTTTAGACGGAGATTAGACTGAGGGACAGTGAGAGAGAAGGCAAGATGTCGGATCGGGTTGGAGCAGGGCGCAGCGAATGAGATGGGATAAGAGGTGTAGGCCAGGTTATGGATTAGCTTAAAGAGGAAAATCAGGTTGAGCCTCATGCGACGAATCCATAGAGGCTCAATTTGTAGGAGCTCACAGCGCTGGCGGTATGTTAGGGCTAGGGATACGCCCAACAGCGTTTTGGTGAAGGTATGCTGAACGTTCTCAAGAGATACAATAGAGGAACGTGGCCAGAGGCTGGAGGTAATGGGACAATATTCAAGGAGCGGTCTCACGTGTGAGAGGTACATGGAGAGGCGACTGGCCGGTATTAAGAAACACCGATTGATCAGGCCTAGGGTTTGCATAGCCTTAGCTATCCGGAAAGATGCCTGTTCTGAAAAGTTAAAGGAACAAGATTAGCGTACGCCAAGATCGGTAACCATGGGGTGTATGGGGATGAGCAGGCTGTCCAGACAAATTTGGCCGGGTGGTACGGTGCACTTGTATGGTAGGAGGAAGCTTTTCTCCCCAGAGAATTTCATGAACCACGAGTAAGTCGTGCGATATGTTGCACAGAGTCACGGATAAGTCATTAGGGAGGAAAGAGTACACTATTTTTATATCGTCGGCAAAGAGGAAAGGAGTGCCGTGTCGAATAGAAGAGAAAATGTCATTGATATAAATAAGGAATAGTAATGGGCCTAGGACACTGCCTTGGATGACGCCGCTAGTAATTGTTTTGGCGGAAGACAGGTGGCCGTCGACGAACACGGCTTGTGATCTGTGAGAGAGATAGGAAGATAGCCAGGAGAGGAGAGGGTCAGTAATACCGAGAAATCGGATTTTGGCCAACAGATGAATATGGGGAACACGGTCAAAAGCTTTAGACATGTCGAGGTACAGGACAATTACAGAGTTGCCGGCGTCGGCAGCAGACGATAGGACATTGAGAAAGTCAAGCTGGCAGGAAGAGCAGGAACGGGAGTTCAAGAAACCATGCTGACCAGGGTTCAGCAGGTTGTTAGGTAAGAGGTACTGGACAATATGTTTTTTGATAATTCTCTCCATAATTTTGCAGACTACTGGGGTGTGATTAATGGGCCGATAGTTATCTGGGTCGTGTAATACGCCCTTTTTAAAGCGCGGAACTGTAACAGAGGATTTCCATTGAGGCGGGACAAAACTGTGAAGCATGGAGGTAGTATACATATTAAGTAACAATAAAGGAGGTCAGGACCGCCAAAACGGAGGAGGGCCGGTGGGAACTCATCTGGTCCTGGTTTCGAGGAAGGTTTAATGGAGGAAACTGATTTCTCATTTTCTAGATGGGTGAAGGGAATCGATGAAAGAGAGGCAGAGGTGCGGGGGTGGATTGTAGGAGGGGGAATACCAGGACAGCTTATAAGGGAGGAAGAAAAATGCTCATTGAAGGCCTCAGAAATAGATGCTGGAGTATTAGCGGTAGATGAGCCGCAGATGAGGAACTTGGGCGAGGTATGATTGGAGTGATTGGACCTTTTACTAAGGAGGTTGGACAGGTAGCCAGTTTTGTTTGGGTGCGCTAGGGCGATGGCCTCTTGCCTTCTCAGATGCGAATCGGCCAAGCAGCGCAGCCTCAGTTGTAGCTGGTTTATGCGCAGGAGAATCGTAAAGTCGTGTGATCTAGCGAAGGTAAGTTGCAGCTTAGACAGTTTACGCTCTAAAAGTGACAGTCGTGAGCTGCTGGATTTGGAGCCTGGATCGGCACATGGGTTGGCGGTATTTAGGCATTGTAGGAGGTTGGAGTAGAGAGAGTTCATAACAGTTAGGGGATCGGATGAAAGAAAAAATGTGTCCCAGTTAAGGGATCGGATTATCATTGACACTAGGGGCCAGTTACAGGAACGGTAGGAAGTCAGAACAGGGGGAGAGGATTGCATCGGATGAGAGTAGCTGAAGCAGCTGAACTTGCACCTGACAATACGGTGGTCACTACCTGGGAAGTGATCAGTAGTCTGGGTGATCATATCAGGAACATCAATGGAGAATACTAGGTCCAAGATGTTGTTCCCCCCAGTAGGGCAGGAGACATGTTGGGTCCATCCACCAAGACGGACACAAGAAAGGAAGGTGGAGAGGGCGGGAGGGCTAGTATAGGAGGACCAGCAAATTGAAAGAAAGTTAAAGTCACCCGCGATAATTTTTGCACTTGCAGGGTAGTCGGGCGCAGCATTAAAGACATCCACGGCAGAGTCCAATTTTGTGGGCTCCAGACCCGGGGGGAGGTAGACGCAGCCAAGGAGGAGGTTCTGGCCGGAGGCGTGAATGTAAAGCCATAACGGATCCTCAATAAGGAGAAGAGAGGGGTTATCGATAACACTAGCGTGGATAGTGCATTTGACAAAGGCTAAACAGCCCCCTCCACGCCTGGACTGGCGGGTGTTCGAGAAGCATTGATACCCAGCTATGCGAACAGGGTCAAGCGAAGCATCATCTGACAGCCAGGATTCAGTTACTAGTATAATGTCAGCGTTTGACGTAAATGCCAAAGATCGCAGGTGCGATATTTTTCTAATTATTGAGCCAGCGTTAATAAGAACTAGTAGGAATGAGTTCAATGTCGGTGTGCGCAATGCGTGGATGCCAGGTGCAAGACTATTGGGATCGCTGTGGCGATAGGAGTTGGGTCTCAGTGGGGATAGAGCGTCAGTAGAAGGGGGAGGGCAGGCAGTGTTGGGTGGGGGACGGAAAGTAGGAGAAGCGTTAGCATTAGGTGCAGCCGATCGCTGTGGGTGTGCAGCACACAGCTGATGTGGGCCGGAGGGGTGTCACACGGTGAAGAGGGAGGAGGCACCATATGGCAAAGTGAGAGGTTAAGAATATCTGTCGGAGCGGGGTGGACAAGAGGGAGTGCGTGGTATGAGGTGCTAAGTGGCATGACATCGAGTGACGAGCGATCAGTGATATGAGTCTGTAAACGTTTATCGATATGGTCCATAGGGTGACTAGCAATATGGCCACTGGTGCGGAGGGCACCGGTCAGGAAAAGAACGAGAACTTGACTGCAGGTAACCTACCTGTTGGGCAGAGTCAGTATAAGGCCGGTAGGTCGGTATGGGGGTGAAGGCATGTGGGAGAGTAACTGGGACGTAGTGTGGGGTGGGGAGCGGGAAGGGAGTGGCGAAATTTGGAAAGGTTTGGAGGCTCATGAGGGGCAGGGGGGTCGGTAAGTGGGGAGGTGGGGCGAGAAGGCTGGATACAGGTACGAATCTAGAGTATCTGCTAGGGTATGTACGTGGTACTTCAGGGTTAGATGAGGGTTGGTGGAGGTGAGCAGGGGGGATTAGCGGAGGCATGTTGGGGCTATAGTATGGAAGGTTGGTGTCTGGGGGGCAAGTAGGGATGTACGGTAGCAACGGAGATGGAGGATTGGTGTGACCCATGCGATCAGAGAGAGGGAAAGACAGTGGAAGGGGGTGCGAGGCAATGGAAGGGTGAGTGGCACTGGCAAGGCCCTGAAGGTCACTCCTGCATATAGGGACGATGGCGTTAGACGAATCCGGAAGGTGGCTCAGTTGGTTATCACCTGGAGGATCCGAGAGTACGCTATAAGCAGAAGCCGATTGAGAGTGGGGGTAGTGTGTGGGGTGATTGGTTGGGCAAGTGCGGACCTGGTAGGAGTACCAGGTAGGCTTATGGGGGGGTTAGAGCGGCACTTATAAGGATAGAAACGAAGTGTCGCGGCTGAGCTGGCAGCTGGTGGGCAGTTGGTAGAGTCGTTAGAGCGAGAGCGGCAGGTTAAAACACTCGTCGACGGCTCGGAGGACGGATTGGAAGTAGTACGGCGGGGGCTGATGGTTGTACCAGGGTCTTGTCTTGGCTCAGAAACTATGACGGGGGAGAGCGGCTTTAATACTGAAGTGGAGTGCCGCTTGTGGCCTGTGGTCATGGAGCGAGAGCTACTGCTAGTAGAGGCTACTGGGGGAGATGGTAAAAAAGGGCGTTTGTGCGGAAACGGAACGGGGGGTGGGGAGTTAGACATATCTAAGTCGACAGTTTGCAGGCAGGCAGGGTGAGGCGATGGGCTCACCTTTGACTTCTTGACAGAGGGGCACTGGGTAACCGTCATGTCCGTTACAGTTGGGTCAGCCTGCATTGGCAAGGCGGAGTTACTTCTCAGCGAGAGAAGTATTTCCCGTTGGAGAGGGGTTTTATCAGAGAATATCTTGATGTCCTTATACGGCGAAAGGACAGCAATTGTCGACTTGTTGCTAATGAACTCTGTAGCTGTTAGGTCGTCCGTGAATTGGAATAGCAGGGGGCAACTATGTCGCTGGGACATTTTACGTAGCCTCCTGCAATGGCATCTGTAGTGAGCCATGTTGCACGAACTTAGTATGTTGCGTTTCGCCAAGGAAAGTGGTAAACGGTCTGGAACATTAACAACCACTGCGTTCTTGGTGTTGGCAATGCGGTGGTATATTTAGGTAGACACGGAGTCGAGGAGGTGTCCCACCGAAACCAAGTTCTTGGGCGATGTAGTGGCGACAGGGTCAAGGAGAGTAGCCAGGGGTGAAACCTTTGAAAGGATTTCACCAATCAGCTCGACCTTGTTACTAAGTTCGACGAAACTCTGCTTAAGGCCATTAAGACTATTAGGAGCTTCACCGTCGACGTTAACGAGGGTGACAGAGCACGGCCTGGATTTTGGGATGGGTTGGGTGTGTTTGGATTTGCCAGCTATAGCGATACGGAGTTTCCGAGTACTGGTTGGGGACCGGGATAGCATGATAAGTAGGAATATATGACGGAGGTAAAAGGTAGCAGGAAACCGGTCAACTAGACAGAGACAAGCCAAAGGTCTGAGCAGACCAGGAGTGTTCCTGGGTGTTTGTGCGCAAAGGTCTAGATGAGACCTATGCGGCAATGTGGTATGGGCAGTGGGCTATATGACCCGCTATATATGCAATTGGGATTAGGAGACTTTGGACGATGAGGAATAGTGAGATAGGAGAAATTTTGCTCTGTGGTGTGCACAGGTTGAACCCCACGGGATACGGTAGGTACTTAGCTGTTGCTTGGATCACAACATCAGGTTTTTCGAGAGAGTATATTGTAAGTATGGGGTCGGTGGACCGGTGGAACGAAAGTGCGCTCTTATGGCAAAAAAACATATGAATGGAGGCACAGTGGGACAGAAACTTCAGAAGGTGCACCGGTGGATGCGTAGCTAAAATAAGGTAGGAGTTTGGTTATAGCGATGGGATGTAAAAACGCTAGATAGATCTTACTGTGGCGAGAATCAGGGGAGATTTGCTAGATAAGCCATGTTGAATGTAATTAAATGGAATTAGAGCAGTGAATAATCAATATAGCCTATAAATCTAACTCGCGATAAGTACTGGCGTCTGTACGATGGTGTGCCGCAGTTGTTTACACAACTAGGTCACGGTTTCAGGTTATTAGATGGTATATGCTAGGGTGGACACAGCTACAAGTCTAAACAGTGGTATGAGCAAAAAAAGAAAACGAGACAACCTGAATTTCAGGTTACAAACCTAGCTAGTAAAGGCCATGTGGCCTGGTGGACAGAACAACATCCGGCCAAGAATGTTGCATAAGGCCTAGGGATAATTCCGGCCGCCGAGCCTCAGAGTGAGCACCCAATTGGCTTCCCCCACATCTGGCCCGATCAAATTTAGCTTCAACCCTCCGACACCCTCATCCGGGATAAGGATCACTGGGGCCAGCTTTTCGTCCCTTCCAAGAGTCTCCCAGTGGGATCGAATAAAGGCAGTCCTCCAGCATTTATGGCATTTTGTACCATCAAAACTTGGATTCGTCTATCACTATCACCCGGAAAGCATCTCAAACTTAACTCGCATAAATAAATTGAATGTTTTGGATATCCTTCCAAATAATCTACTTGTATTTTGAATTTGACCGTATTCGACATTACCTTGCCGAGCACTACTGTACACAACCCTTTGCACCTTCGTTTATTTAGTTGGGACGTTTGACTTTGGCCTTGAAATAATTTTGACCTTCACTCTCGGACTATGGGAATTTGAACCCCCGGGATTTGCTGTCGAGTCTAAAAATGTGTGGATCATTCTTGGAGCGCCACGTGCTGGATGCCAGTGGTTGTGTATCGTGCTACCTCCCTACCTGAAGCAGGCCCTTGCGCCGCCTACCATGAGCACCGAATGTAGGTCGTTAGAGACGAAAATTCGGACCCATCTCATTCCCATTTCTCACGGCTCTCCAAAACCAGTCCTCGCATGGGTGTTTTCCTGCTTTGTAATACGATAACGACGAAAAGGACACCGCGATAACCATGCAATCATGTCTACATCCGATTTCCTTGATCATACTCGAGCAAATCTCAGTACGATAGCACCATCGGGTAAGAGCATAGATGAACTCACGTTAACGTTCCAAGGCACGTGACCGATTGCCTGTAATGTATCACCTCTGTCACCCCAATAGTTTCTTCTACTTTAGGGCTCTTCAGAAACTACCCAGTATAGAATAACCACTATGCTGGAAGAGACAGTAACAGAAAAGGGCTACGCTAACAGTGTGCCAATCTCATTCGCTCACAGTCTGTTATTTCAAGCCTATCTTATCGCATCAGTGCCAAACTGCGCTTTGCGTAAGCAAACGGTACTGAGGGTTATCATTTCTAACTGCTCTAAACAGTGAGACCTTAGGTCTTTCGTTAGTATCCGAGCGATGCCATGCCAACGTGCAAAATCATAAATCCATTGAGATGCATACACCGTTACCAAACTAGTGCACGCAACTTCGTTAGCCTGCAGCAGTATGGAACAGATCCTCTGCGAACCTATCTTACTTAGAATGTGGAGTAGGTGCCACTGACTGCTCAAATGAAAAACTTCATTCATGCCTAACTCACACAGACCTAAGCAGTCCATTATCTTTTGTCTTCATATATTATCATAACCCACAGCTGGAACCACGTCCAGACTGCCATCTCCCTTTATTTCAGGTTCGTTGCCTCCCACTATCGCAGACGCCAAACCGGATAACCAAGGAAGCCACGTTGACTCGTACGGACAGAGACTCAAGTAGAACCTACCATAGCAACTGAGACCGAAATCAAGCCACCCGACAGGAAATACCCAGAAATGCTTATCAGATCATTCAGCTGTTTCTAAAGCAACCAACACACATTCCAGTTCATGCGCATGCTGCTAATATACCACCACACTCAGCTGATTGACCGACACATACTTTGCCCTGCTAAACGAAAAATACCCATATGATGTCGTACGTTACCAGAAATGACGCTGAATATCACTGATGGCAAATGCGTCGAAATATATATATATATTTGCCAGTGAAACAGCATATTGAGGCTGAAGTCCATGCGGAGATTTCCCACTTTATTATCCGTTACCACAGTCCACCTTTCCTCCGAACCGTAGCTTGCTGGAAATCGACTCTCCACTTCTCGCGGACCCTCCAGTTGCGCGTTCTCATTTCTGAATGGTACATGTTACTGATCCTGAATCTAAACTCACCTTTTTATGGACTGCTGTTTCTCCCACATCCACCAGTGTTCACTTTCACGAAATTGGTCTCGTGTCCCCCTGCTTCAAAACTCATTCCGTTTATTGAACTCCGATAAATCAGTTATTCAGGGTCTGCATTGCCTTCATTGATAGCTATCCTCTTCGCATGCGTCGATTTTCCCGAATACACTTCGATAAAATTATTTTTCTTCGTTTTCTTGTTCAAAATTAACTCCATCTGCAGAACCTTAGTTGGCATCCGTTTCCCCAGCTTGCATCATTTTCGTTCATAATGCCTCCTTGGCACTGCGCTAACGGTTTTTCGATTTCTCCACCTCCCAGCCCGGATTCGAAACCGGTTTGAAACTGCCGCGCAAACCATTATTTAAATGATCCATTCAAAGTGTTGTTGGCTATGTCCATCTATCGCTGATACTCTCGACGTTTATACTTTGAATTTGTGAATATTCCACCTTATTGAGTAACGTGTCACACCATGATCATGCGCTAGCGCGTGCGTCTCGACCATGGCCGAGAAATATACCATTATCTTATCTTATCTTACTTGGCCGCATACATGAGGCTCGTGCATATTTGCACTCTTTTGATTTTTAATTCGATATCGCAGAAACTACGAATTAATCTTGTTATAGTTTTTGGGATTGGCTACGCGTTACTTGGATTGCGAATCTTGTAACCCACGGTAATCAAATGTGAGCTTGACGAGAGAGCCTATCGAATAGGCTCAGAGAACAAAACAAGGACCCTATGAAACTACTGAACTTAACTCGGTAAGTCCCTGATAATGGTTTGGGTGTTATAGATTCTCTAGAAAATGCTGAGCCCACTGGTTTCTTCAGTGCCAACTCACTTGTATTCATTCACAGTGAGTTTAAACAAGCTGATATTCATAGAACGCGAATGGCAGAATGAAGAATCAACTGACTGTTGGCTAGAGAGGAAACAGAGTCTTTAGAGCAAGGAACTGATCTCCGCGAGCCTGCTGGAATACCACGTAGCTTCCAGTATCAGAGTGCAAATGGCAACGTTATCGATGGCTTCCCGAGCAAAATTGTATACTCATGGAGCGACCTGAAAATTGAGTTTGGAGTAAAATTGCCGATTCTAAGCGAATGTTTTTGTATTCAATGCATCATTCTCGTAAGAGAGCCATAGATGCTACAGGAGACTGCGTAGTGGTTGATCCAGCCATCGGGTACACCGGAGCATAAATAGCCCACGCTGACTTCTTTGGACAACCGCTCGCGTTGGCTAGAAGCTTGATTGGTGATATTTTATCGGAGATAAAATGGAGAAGAACGGCGCAGAACTGTTGTTAAACTATGTCGGAAATGCTAGGTTGCAGTACAGTACTGGAGCACTTAGTGTGCCAGCCTGACCTGAATGAGTCACACCCAGGAAAGCGTTGTCCCAGTGTTTACCTATTCATTTGCAAAGCCGATGGGCTGAGGAAGCTCTGAGGATAAACATGACTAGGCAAGACTCTACTCTCGATGATCCACGGAGGTCGCAGTTCGTCAACCTCGCGCCGCCCACAGCCATATTAGACAAATAGTACGTGCGAGCTGCAGGCTGGCTAGAACAACGTCAAACTGTGGGGCACGACCGTGACCGGAACCAGTCTTTGGGTAGCATGTAAACAATATGTGGTGGGCCCACGAGACTAATCCAGTGCAGGATATGCAACTCATCACACTAACAACAAGGTTGCTCGACCCCTCATGGGATGAGTTTACCCGATCTGCGGTCCGGAGCAAAAAATGGTCAGTGTATGCATTGTGTGTTTTAGCAGCCCTCGCCGGTCCTCAAAATGCTACTTCGGAGTGTAATTTGACCAGGACAGATGCCGGGGTAAACAACCCTATCCACTACCTGCATCTGAAACCAGTAGGCCTACTCATTTGGATGGGTCTAGGATTATGTGTTCAGTGAGATCCGTAAATTGCAAAAAGGTGAGATAGGGCACTTTCCTGTCAGACTCGTGACACCTAGAGGCTTAGAAAAGTTCATGACACTCTTTGACACGAGGTGAAACACTTTTCCGGTCACTTCAGCCCAGAGAACGGTGTGGGCCGGTGGGAGAGCCCAACCACTTGATGGTCAGCACTGCTGTCGGGAATCGAGCTTATGACTCGACGAGGCTGACCCTAAGGTTATTGTCACTTCCTGAAAGAGGCCGTAGACTTTCCAAAGGTCTTTATAGAAAAACTGTTACCAAAGAGACCAGTGGAATCTGCCTGATCAATCAACAGATATTCTTTACTCAAATACAATGTTTTAGGACGTTTCTAGCCTCCATGCTCATGTACTAACTGGGTGTGATATACCAAAAGCTCAAGGAATGCCTAAACAAGGTATAAGAAGTCGAAAAGAGCAACTCACTGTGCGGACGATATTTGGCTGGGTACTTGTAAGACCACTGCTGAACGGAATTTGACGACCTGCATCAGCCATCCCCCTAGCGAATTTTGAGAGACGTATCTGCAAAGAACACCACCGGTTTTTTCTCACTGAATCAAACTGCGTATCTTAAGAAAGCGACTTTTGCTCGAACTATAATTCGGTTTTCTCAGTGGCGGATTCGAAGGTGTGGCTTCGCGGAGAGTAAAGCGAAGATGCTCTGCCCATGAGGCCACTGTCGAATCGTGCGATAAGAAACCGAAAAACGAACCGACGACTTTTGGTGCATTCCAAAAAAGGCCTCTCCGGGAGACCCAGCCGAATTTTGAATATCTGCTAGCCTTGGAACGCCATTTGGAAGTGATCCATCCAGTGGCAGGGTACTGTACCTAGACAGAATTGCACGGCCGGCCGCGAGAGAATTTACCCCTCGCCCAAGCTACAGTTATCGAGCGAAGTCAGTGTCTGTGATTGGACTGGTACTGGATCTGAAGGCAGCAACAATACTGAAAGGTAACAAGCCACAATTGGATGGAACTTTCCATATTGGCCAGAGCCGGCAATTGCCTTACCTCACACAAAACGGAGGGAAGGAAGAGCGTGTTCAAACCATTCGATGCTATCTACTTGTAGGAGACAATATCAATGACAGTTATAATACCGGCATATTTCTCGGCCATGGTCGAGACGCACGCGCTAGCGCATGATCATGGTGTGACACGTTACTCAATAAGGTGGAATATTCACGAATTCAAAGTATGAAAGTCGAGAGTAGCAGAGATGGAAGCACAAAGCCAGCAACAGTTTGAATGGATCATTCTGATAATGGTTTGCGCGGCAGTTTTGAACCAGTTTCGGATCCGGGCTAGGCAGTAGTGCGCGGTGGAGATATCGAAAAATCATTAACGCAGTGCCAAGGAGGCATTATAAACAAGAATGATGCAAGCCAAGGAAACCGGAGGCCAACTAAGGTTCTGCAGATGGAGTTAATTTTGAACAAGAAGAAAAGGAGGGAAAATCGACGCATGCGAAGAGGATGGCTATCAATGAAGGCAATGCAGACCCTGAATAACTGATTTATCGGAGTTCAATAAACGGAATGAGTTTTGAAGCAGGGGGACACGAGACCAATTTCGTGAAAGTGAACACTGGTGGATGTGGGAGAAACAGCAGTCCATAAAAAGGTGAGTTTAGATTCAGGATCAGTAACATGTACCAATCAGAAATGAGAACGCGCAACTGGAGGGTCCGCGAGAAGTGGAGAGTCGATTTCCAGCAAGCTACGGTTCGGAGGAAAGGTGGGCTGTGGTAACGGATAATAAAGTGGGAAATCTCCGCATGGACTTCAGCCTCAATATGCTGTTTCACTGGCAAATATATATATATTTCGACGCATTTGCCATCAGTGATATTCAGCGTCATTTCTGGTAACGTACGACATCATATGGGTATTTTTCGTTTAGCAGGGCAAAGTATGTGTCGGTCAATCAACCGAGTGTGGCTGCATATTAGCAGCATGCGGGTGAACTGGAATTCGTGTTGGTTAGTGTTATTCCCTGTTGTGTGGTTTGATTTCGGTCCCAGTTGCTATGGTAGGTTCCACTTGAGTCTCTGTCCGTACGAGTCAACGTGGCATCCTTGGTTATCCGGTTTAGCGACTGCGATAGTGGGAGACAACGAACCTGAAATAAAGGGGGATGGCAGTCTGGACGTGGTTCCAGCTGTGGGTTATGATAATATATGAAGACAAAAGATAATGGACTGCTTAGTTCTATGTGAGTGGGGCATGGGTAAAATGGGCTCACAGTGGATCTGAGCTATACTGCTGCAGGCTGACGAAAGTACGTACGCTGGCTCGGTAACTGTGTATGCATTTCAAAGGATTTATGATTTGCCCGTGAGCACGGCATCACTCGGATACGGATAAAAGGGCTAAGGGCTTCACGGTTAAGAGTGGTTGGAAATGATAACCCTCAGTACCGTTTGCCTACGCAGAATGCAGTTTGGAAACGAGGCGATGAGGTAGGTTTGAAATAAGAGACTGAGCGAGTAGGACTAACACACTGTTTGTGTAGCGCTACGCTGTTTCTGTCTCTTCCAGCATAGTGGTTATTTCCCGCTCCTCTCCTATTACTTTTCTTCGTACACTTGTTTTCGAAGCCTAGGTATAATCAGAAATTGACTTTCAGTTTCCTCAGAAAATATGGTGCTTCAGCCTGGCATAACTCCACTGCTTTTTGGCCTTTCCATTCTATGGGATACCTCACGGTCACTTGAATTTTGCATCTACCTTCACATTCTGCTCACAAGTTTTGCATACAAAATTAGTTCGATTGGCTGCTGCAGTAGCTTTTTGCTTGGGATATGTAACCCAAGCTAGTGCAGCGACAAGTTCTATTATGAAGTGTCCACTTTCTTATCGTGCGTCCAACAGTGTGCAACCGTCTTCTGATGACTTGTGCAGAGGGATTTGGAATTGACTCCCTTGAGGTTGTGCTAGTGATGACTAAAATACGAACCTGCTCTAGAAGCATCTGTTTGCTTCCGAAACATTTTGGTTTGACCTTGAACCGCTTCCGTCTATCTTGCTTGGACCACCGGAATTTGAACCTCTGGGTTTTACCGTTGGGTCTATTTGGCCGCATACCTGAGGTTTTTACGTATTTTTACTTTTGTGGTTTTCAATTTATTACCGAGTAAACTACGAATCGATCTTGTTATGATTTTGGGATTCGTATCTGTTGGCTATGCTCTACTAGGCTTCGTTAATTTTGACTTACACAGGAGACGTAGTGTGTGGAAACCATTCGGTCATCTTCGCTGCAGCGTCATTTCCCACCTTTGGTCGCCAGCGTTGGGACCGAACTCTGCGACATGTCTACTGGACTATCTGGGCCAGTCTTAGCCTCTGATTATCGGCGTCTCGCTTTCGATGCCCCTCAAGAGTCTTTCCTTTCGGCCTTCGCAGCCAGTCCCCGACTGGTCGGTGTGCGGTAATTCTGGCCGTCTATGAATAAATACGCTGGAATTTGGATAAGACGGTGTTTTCACTGTCAACAATCTTAAGAGCGTAAGCACGTATGTTTGCTTGTCAGCAATTTCGCCGCATCTGATGCTTGCTTCGATCGCACCCACGTAGACTTCGTGAATCTATTGACCCCATCACACGGGTAATTCTCCTTATTACAGTGCATCGGTAGGTTGACGAGGTGTCCCCAGGCCATTCCCTTCTCTATGTTCACGGCGAAATCGATGGCTCGACATCTGATAGAGGGTTAGAGAGCTTTACTTGGTTGTCCTTATAAACTCGCTACCGCTTGATGCAAAAATCTACGCGCTATCCACTCTCTTTGTTAACTCACATGCTGGGGGTAACGGTTATTCCGATGGTGAGGAATGCGTAACTTTAGTAACGAACACCAAGGTCAGAACAAAATTGGTTTGTTGATCCTACGGCACTGGACTGAAAAACTGTAGGCATATTAGTTACATACAAACCTCAGTAGTAAGGTGAAACCCAATTAAAAAAGAGAACCAGAGCTCGGCAAATGCCACTGTCAGATACGACCGTCACGGCAGTCAGAGTTCTAATAGAGGGGGTGCCGCGACAACGTCAAAATATAAACAAGTGCGCAAACGTTGTGGTTGATGCTTCCTGTTCTTGACCGAGGACCAATAAAGTAACTAACGTAATCCCAATATTGCGAGTGGGACTTTGCCTGGGGAGGATCTAGACAAGTATACCTTACGTCGCCCACCAAATTCTCCAAAGAAACTGTCAATGTCCATTGATTAGAAAGAGCACCGACTAACCCTAACCAAACTGAACCCTAAAGTCAGTGCATACGTCGGTCGCCGAGGGATGAATCTGTTGTTGGTTGGCCGCAGACGTCCACGTAGAGTCTCTTGAGAGTACGCTCCTAACTCCAGGGTCTTGAAGTTTCCTCCGAAGGTGATACGTCCTTATCGGTATAAAAAGGAACATGTTTCGGTGCGATTGGAGTGCGCAGACAGCTTAGGAAGTTTAGAGGACGAATGGCTCGCTGGCTGGGAGGAAATTGCTTCGCCATATGAAGACCGAGCTTTCTTGACGAAGATTCGAGATAGTTACAAGGGGCTTGAAATATTGAGAAGTTCAGATGGTAGTGTATTCACCTCGAGCGTACTTTGGGCTCCAAACGTATATCAGTATGAACACAAATCGAATGATAATGCAAGTGGAAAGCATCAGAAATGGCGACGTAACTACCAGCCGACAAAAGCTGATTACTCGGAACTTTCTGCCACCTCAAAACAATTTTAGTTTCACGTGCCAATACGGACTTTACACAGGTTAACTCCACTGAGAATGGTGGAGAACTGCCAAATTAGATGCAAATGTATTTTAGGACCGTGTGAGGGGTCGGGACATACGGGAGAAAACATCAAAAATAAATAAATTAAATTCAACTCCGATGAGCGTCAGAAGTTAGAGGACTTATTCCGAGAATCCTCGTTTGAGCTTTGTCCGTCGCATCAAAGCCGCCCTAACCACTATCCCCCTGAGCAAACGCATTTGACGGACGTCTCGCAGTACCTTTTCGTTGCTCGTTCTCACCATCACCGCGCGAACAAGGCTATCGATGTCCGAACGACAGTCCTTCATTACTTCAGTGGACCATTAGTCTTTATATAAGTAGCACTCCAAAACGATGGCGACGTCATCGCATCTAAATGAACTTTCTTTGCAGTTTCACTTTTGCCGAAGCCAAAGGTCGGTGAGTACTCCCTCGTTCAACGCTTTCAGAATGCCTAACCAAGTGGTCCATTTCTTCTCACGTTATGACGCACGTTTCAGGTACAGTTTGCGGCGTGATTGCTCACACATTTGATCTCAATAATAACAGGTCAGTGGGAGCAAGACCCGGTTCGACTTCCGGGCCTGGAACGATCGGCACTTAGGATCTGTTTTTCAATATGCGTTCTACTTCAGTTAACAAGTCAATCAACATCTCGTCTTCTAGGGTTTGTTGTGAGGTTGGGGCCGCGAGTATTCCTCTGGCTGTTTGCGTTAGTGTTTTCCAAATGCCACCGCAATGACTAGCATGGGGTGGGTTGGAGTGCCGTTCTGTTCCTTCTACCACAGTTCCGCCTCGTATTTTTGTATGGTTCAGGAAGTTCTACTGTCTCTTTTAATCCTTGTGTGCTGCAACGAAATTTGGGCCGTTGTCTGAGTATACGTTTTCGGGAATGCCTCGTCTCGCAACGAACCCTAAAAATCCATTAGGAATACATCGGTGGTCGTATTGTGCACTACTTTGGGGCGGACTGTTCTGGGTTGTAAACTTTATTGGACAACCATGCCCCTTTCATGTGTGTTCATATTCTGTCGTGTGATTAACGGACCAAAGTTATCGACGCCGATTCTTCGAAGGCGTACAATCCCTGTTGAATTCTTTAAGCTGGAAGGAAACCACCATTTATTGGCCCACTACCGAATTCCGGCGACGACAAATGATGCAATTGCTCATGACTCGCTTGACTGTCGCTGGCCTCTTGGTCACCCAAAACCATCAAAGGACATTGTCCAATAGGTGGTTAAAACCTGCATGTCCCTCTTCTCGATGTACATGATCTATCAAACATCCTGCGACGTGGTGGCTACTGGGAACTATTGTGGGATGTTTTGTTTTGTACACTAGGTTTGAAATCACCAACCGCCCTCCGACGTCCAGTAGCCCATCGTCTCGCACAGGGTTCAGTCTTCGTATGCTACCGTGCAATACCCTGCTTCTGTCGGTATTATCGTCTATCATGGACAACTTAAGGGTCTCGAAGGGGAAAGGCGTGTGGTTGTAGTGGGCGTAGGACACCGATTTCGTCTTGGTTCAGCTCGTCTGGTAGTACCGTTCTCACATTTAACCTGTTTTGTGATCGTATGCCCTTTCAAATCGTTGATGGTATCTTGTGCCTCGTCCACCGGACCACGGCTCTTAGAATTTTATTCCAGTAGGGTTAGTGGCACAGTTTTCCATTAGGCTTACGCTCCCCGTGAAGCTTGTGGCGAGCATTGGTCGTTTCATTGCAATATTGCTATCTTCAGGTTTGGGTGTTGATAATGCTGGCCACATTCCTTTAGATGCAATTTCCTGGGCTGTCCAAGCCAACTAACGTCCCACCTCCAATGTTGGCCGACAAGTTCGACCATGCAACCACAATCGGTCTATCGGTTCACTGCCACACTAGGCGCTTATCGCCCAACAAAATGAACATAACCAAGATCGAATTACAGCAAACGGTGGGTCTCGGTACCATTAGACCACCTTTAGGTCCCTAAAATCCTCCACTAAATACGGCACCAAAAATGTCTGTTGACGATTGGCGGCCTCGAGCTGACTATCGGGCGCAAAACAGTGGCACAAATCCCGATTGCTACGCGATGCCACGCACTCCGGACCTAACAGTAAAATTAGGCGATTGCATCAGTTTCAGTAGCATAAGTTTATTTTGTTCATGCAATCGAATTTGAGTAAATGATATTAACAGTGTTATATTCCTCAGCCGTGGTCAAAACCTCGCATCAACTCATGATCAAACTGGAAAATTACTCAGTGGGCCGAATGATTGACAAAATATAAAAGGAAGAGTCGAGCTTTTCAATATCGGTCAAATAAATCAGGACGGATATCAATTAAGGTGAAATGACGCCACGTTGCTCAGTAAGTACCAATCAGTTTTGGATCCATTCGAGGAAAACAACTATAAGTCGGCAGAAAATGAATTTTTTTCGAAGAAGCGCCGTTGCAAATGCAGAAGATGCTTATGTAAGTTGATGATGGAAACAACGATTGAAAAATGCCCACTTAGGTCCACTGAGCGAAGCAAATTTCTCTGAAGTAGGTTTACAGAAAGAAATCGTGCAGAATTACCCAAGAGAACTTGGACGAATATTAGAAACAACAGTTTTGTCATAAATGGAAGAGGTAGTTACCAGGATTAACAGCTGGTGTCACCTGAAAGATGAAGAAGTGCTGATATCTGCGTGGCTGGAGAAAGCAAGGAAAGTTTGGCTTGAAACATAAGCGGAATCATCAGTTAGTGATACTAGTGAAGAAATTTTGAAAAAATCTTTCTTCATGACGATTTTCGTTAACGTGGAGCGATTTCGTCATCTAGGACATGCAGAGTTAGAGCAGATGGGAATTCCGATACTTCCAATGGGCTCCTTGGTATTTGCAGGAAATATTTATCAATGATCCGTATAACAAAGTAGGTATGTAGATGGCTCAAAATAGATCCACGTTCTTCGGTATTGAGTTAGGGAATCATACGCCATTGAATTTATGAATAAACCTCAACTGTACGGCCAAAACGTTTAACAACGCGGACCAGAGTTCGGCAAACGTCACGGCAGTCGGAGTTTAAATCAAAACTGTACCACGGCACATGAGCAAAATATAAACAATTAATCAGGTGCAGCGGTGGATGCGTGCAGTACTTGTTCGAGGGTCAGTAAGATAAATAGCATAGTCTCAAAAGTTCAAGTATGTGACAACGATCGGGGAGGACTTCCACACATGTACGTTGCAGGTGCAACCTACCAAAGCTGCAGGGCTTGCGACGCGAACCACGTGCTGATTGACTGTACGTAATCCCCCAAAGCCACAGTGGTTGAACGTCGAGGCATGAAAAAGACAGCGAGTGTTCCATCTGTCTTAACAACCCACACCCGGCAGCAGTTTGCCGACCGAGAGCTCGATGTGATCATGAAGCTTGCCCAGGCAGACGCCATCTGCTACTATACGGAGCAAAGAAGTTACGCCGGACGAGAACACAAAGCCTAGAGTGACTTGTTCAAATCACAGTCTACCGAAAATCCATTTTCTCTGACAGTAGTCGCTGTAGGAGTGTCGACCTCTCATGGGATGACTAAGGCTTCGTCTTTGTCTTCAGCAGATCGGACACCACCTGGTTGAGCGAATGATTTAGGGACAAATACAAGTTTACGAAAATCCTGACATCGTTTGCTGTGTGTACGGTGGGTTAAACTCACGTAATAACCGCAGGTCGGTTGAGGTTGAAACTCGGCTCTCCAGGCATTGGTGAACCGATCAAACTAACATGGGGGTTTCTCGCTGACCAATTCCCAGATACGGGCAACAAAATCTGCAAATGCCTTTTTATTTGGATGGCCCCATTTGCGGGACTTAACCGTCGTAGACGGGGAGGATAAGGAAGTAGATCTTGTTATTGGTGGCGACTTACCGGAAGCATGGTGGCTGCTAGACCAGAGAGTAGGCGACCACCAGGCGCCGCTAATCCGTGCGTACGGCACCAGGACGGATAATCTACAGTTCGGCCGGGGGGTCATGGAGCCATCAACTACGTGCCAGTAGAAACGGAGCACACAGAGCTCCAGCTGCATCGCCGGTATAAACAAGAGTTTTGTGATATTGGGGACAATCTACCTTCATTATCTCAAGAAGACAATTTCGCACTGCGGACCGCACGGCGAGGGACCAAATGTCTATCAAACCAAGGCGAGGTACGCCTTCCGTAGTATGCCCTTGCCGACCCTCTGGTTTACAACAACATTTAGGCTCTTCAAAGTTTGCTGCGCTTTAAAGAGGGTTTCAGTCTGTGAGAGGGTTTTCTGTAAACAGTCCTGGGAGAAGATGATGTGGAGGGAAGTGCTTGGTTACGTGACAAAGGTGCCCGCAAATACCAACTACCGCAAAGGGCTATGGTATCCGCCTCATCGCCAAATTACTCATCCAAATAAGCCGTAAGAATTGCGTATGGTTTTTGGTTGCACATCCAGGCCCCAAG
Source organism: Fasciola hepatica (assembly GCA_948099385.1). Taxonomy (NCBI): domain Eukaryota; kingdom Metazoa; phylum Platyhelminthes; class Trematoda; order Plagiorchiida; family Fasciolidae; genus Fasciola; species Fasciola hepatica. Next base: position 695,532 of record CANUEZ040000150.1, read on the forward strand.
GGAAGCCGTTAAGTGATCTTTCATTACAAGGGCCAGATTGGGCAACACCGCAGATCGAGGTATTGTGTCTGTTCAGGTTAGGTAGGGTGGCTGTGTCGACCAATGTCAGGGAGATGTGTCTTAAGGTGAAGATACCACTAGAGGAGAGATGTATTGTATTCCTTAAGGTGAGGCAAGGACAACTCGGGAAAATTGGCGGTAGACTACAGAATGGCAGTTCCCACTATTAGAGCGATATCACCCCTCTCTTGTGCGAACTTTGCCCCACAGGAAACTATGGACTAGTATAGAGCTTCGGTTCACCAGCCAGCAGTGGATAGCATTAGCAAGAATTTCTGTGTCAACGAGTACCTTGGATCGCTTGATGACGTTCACACGGCTATAAAGCAATTTAGGTGCCTGACAGAATTACTACGGAATGGTGGACTCCAACTCAAGAAGGGGATGTCGAAAGAGCCAGGGACTCTAATTCATTCCGCAAAATGGGCAGGCAGAGAATCTTTCAGACCTGAGTGTGTCTCTGATTCCAGCGGAGCTTGCTCTAGGAATACTGTAGAAAGCTGGAGCAGACGATTTTGTCTTGGAACTGAACTTCTCCTGCCAGCTAGTTACGGGCCTTGGCATACTGTCAGCGGTTTCTAGTCTGCTCGACCCACTTGGTTTTGTTTCCCTCCTGTTACTGCCCGGTAGAAACCTGCTGCTGTTGCTCTGTAATAATAATAATAATAATAATAATAATGGTTTATTTCGGAAACGCCCGAAGCATGCCATGTGCATTATCTTGTTGATACAGGTGATGGAATGGACAGATGTAATTCATGGAAATATGGAAACTCTCTTGAAAATATTGGATAAAATGGCTCAGAAGGGGGAATAAAGTAGGATGAAAATAGGATAAACGTATGCACACCATAGAGATTGTGTGGGGTTTAAATGACCTCAAGAGCGGATTTGAATGTACGCCCGGTGAGTTTGAAAGTCAAGGTCAGATGGACTGAATGGCTGGTCCGGGTGTTTACATAAAAAGGCCGACCGGTAAACATGAGAAAGGCTGAAAATCGGTATAAGGAACTGCAGTAGCGAGGGAAGATGGAGAAAAAGGTGAGGTGCGCTGTAGTGGATTAGATATCAATGAAGCATTGGTACTTTGCAGTGGATTGTCCGCGGACAGGACACAAAACTCACCGTAAAACAGGCAGCGAGCAATGCAAGACGTAGAGGGATGATCAGATGACAAAAACGATTTCGAAGGATTGGATACGGTAGATGTGAGGCACAGATGTAGAGTTGATGGATGCCCATGATGACGGTCGTTGGGATGATAGCAAGAGAAATGGCCGGTGAGGAACTGCAAGTTGTAGAGCGCGTGCACATAGATATATATGCGTACGTTTATATATATATATATATATATATATATATATATATATATATATATTCGTTTGATTGACTGCCCTTTTTGGACTCCACGTTTTACGCCTGACCTGAGGTTTGCGCGTGAAACGTGGAGTCCAAAAAGGGCAGTCAATCAAACGAAAATTAGGCAGTCCCACACTACTCGCAAGTAATTGCGTGACATTTGTACCAAAAACGCGAAGCAGGTTTATAAATGTGGGTCCGTTGCCCTCATCCTGTGGAGAAGACCTGATTGGTGAGAGGCATTCGCTTGGAGTTAACTAGGTCCGGAACCGTGTCTCTATTTGAAAGCTGTCGGGCATTTCTGGCTGCCATAGAGGTCGACATCTGTACAAGCTTACCATGGTGATTCGGATCAGCTCGAACGGGAGCGGGGTGGCGCAGTGGTAACACACACGCCTTCGAGATGGGAGGGCCCGGGTTCAAACCCTGGGTGTGGCGGAGGTTATGCACCACTGATGAGCTCTAACAAGAGCGAAACTCGAGTGTGGTGCTTCCGAGTGCAGGTTGGTCGGATGACCTGAGGTTTGCACGTGAAACGTGGAGTCCAAAAAGGGCAGTCAATCAAACGAAAATTAAACAATCCCACACTACTCGCAAGTTATTGCGTGACATATATATATATATATGTAGATTTATTATATATATATATGTATAGGTATAAGAGAAGCAGGAGCAATAACAATGGGGTCCTAGAAAGAGATTATCAGTCATTAGGAGGAGTAGGTAATGTTAGATCAGTTGGTTGTAGAATTAACTTTGGAATATCGTGGTGGATTGACTTCATGACAGGTGCACTTGGCAGCCCAGCGGAGAGAAAAATAGAATGCCGAAGCGCAGAAGTGATGAAGACTGTGAGGAGCAGTTCATGGAAGAGTGAAGATGAAAGACAGGATCAAGGAAACCAGATAAGAATGGGTCTAATTATTTGATCAATGCACGTGCGAGATGTAGTGACGGACCAGAGGAGTCGGGTGGTGACAGGTCAAACGATTTGGAACTGTAAAAGAACACCGTGACGTAATGTTGTCATTACAATGGTGGAACATGAAAAAGCGGACCACACTGGAAGGTACAGAAAAATGCCTGTAGCGAGCAATAAACGGATCAAGGGATGAAAGCAATGACCAAGGAGACACAAGTAATAAATCACCAATCAGATCATTTTACTGCAGATGAAACACGAAGGAGGCGGACAAGGAAGCGGGACTCCCCGAGATAAGTGAACCAGTAATAGAACAAAAAGGCCACAAAAAATGAATGCGCAACGGAGTTGGGGCAATGGAGCTGGAGAGCTGTGTGCCGGCAGACAATTTAACTGGTGGATACTAATCAGGACACTGGAAAGATCCACAGAGGAATCGTGGAGCCAAGTGAGGAAGATATAGTGGTGGTGAATAGATAATAAATACGACTGTAAAAGATGTGAAGTTTGGAGCGGCAAGTTCTAATATGCGGATTGGTCATGAGTGCGGGTGCGATTGGTGCATCATGGCATTGGGCATGAGGAGGGATTTAACAGAAAGACAGGTTTAAGGAAGCTATTAATAGGCTTTCTGAGCAGAGGGTAACACCAAGCGCATAGATGATAGAAGCCAGCAATGACGACAGGTGGGAAAAGAGTTATTGGCGAGCGTCGACACAAGAGAGTGGCTAGGACGATAGTGACTTAATGGAGTGAAATTTGATATAGAGATAGGCGATAGGAGGAAGGAAAAAACGGGAAGGTGTGCAAACCGTGGTAGGGCGACAAAAATGGGAAGTGGAAACAGATGATAAGAGCTATATGTGAAAAAGTTGTGGCGGAAAAAGGATGAGGAGCATGCAATTTTCAACCGACAGCATTGGATTCGGTTGTCCAAGAAAAGTTAGAGCGTGCCATCCGCAACCGGTGCTAGTGGGTGGGACTGGCAGTGCGCTGGGCACCCAGCCTGGAAAACACTTCGTGAAGTGAGTGCAGGGGGTGTGATCCACCAGTCTAGTTGCGCTCGCACATCGTTGCATACGGGCTGCACGCCCGATGTGCGCCGGCCATATCGGTGGATCTGACCGCGCCCCGCACTGTTGGGAGTGGCACGAATGTTCATGGATAATTGTACAGGGGACAAAACGACCGCGATGGGGGTGCGTGAACCAGGAACGATTGACCAAGACGTGAGACCATGGACAGGAGAGCCAACGGAAACAGCGAGTGGTAGACGACCGTGTAGCAGTAATATCCAGATGCACCTGCCAGGGAGATGGTAAGTACAGTGCCCGAAGTAGTTGGCTGTCACGGAGGATCACTGGAAAGGGAAAAGGGATAGAGAAGCGCAGTCTGGGTGTGCCCCAGCTGAGAATCAACGAATACTGAGGAGAGAAAAAGTGAATATGATGGATAAGAGATGAACGTAGGTGAGCAATATGGTTATCTTATGATGGCAGGAGATAGGTTCGCTATGGATCAGTGAAGGCAATGGCCTTAGTTTGCGGGGTGTACCTAGTGGCCTGTGGCGCAGAGGTAGTAGAGTTACAGTGTGAGGCCTCTTTCAAAGGCCAGGTCGGCGGAGACGAGCTCATTGGTGAGCAATATAGCATTGGGGACTGCTAAGTATAACACAAGTGCACGCCTAAAAGCGAACATTGAGGAGGCACTGCGTAAACTAAGGGGAGCTTATTCCAGATTTTGGAATAGGCTGACAGAAAGAATCGGGACTTTAGACGGAGATTAGAATGAGGGACAGTGAGAGAGAAGGCAAGATGTCGGATCGGGTTGGAGCAGGGCGCAGCGAATGAGATGGGATAAGAGGTGTAGGCCAGGTTATGGATTAGCTTAAAGAGGAAAATCAGGTTGAGCCTCATGCGACGAATCCATAGAGGCTCAATTTGTAGGAGCTCACAGCGCTGGCGGTATGTTAGGGCTAGGGATACGCCCAACAGCGTTTTGGTGAAGGTATGCTGAACGTTCTCAAGAGATACAATAGAGGAACGTGGCCAGAGGCTGGAGGTAATGGGACAATATTCAAGGAGCGGTCTCACGTGTGAGAGGTGCATGGAGAGGCGACTGGCCGGTATTAAGAAACACCGATTGATCAGGCCTAGGGTTTGCATAGCCTTAGCTATCCGGAAAGATGCCTGTTCTGAAAAGTTAAAGGAACAAGATTAGCGTCCGCCAAGATCGGTAACCATGGGGTGTATGGGGATGGGCAGGCTGTCCAGACAAATTTGGCCGGGTGGTACGGTGCACTTGTATGGTAGGAGGAAGCTTTTCTCCCCAGAGAATTTCATGAACCACGAGTAAGTCGTGCGATATGTTGCACAGAGTCACGGATAAGTCATTAGGGAGGAAAGAGTACACTATTTTTATATCGTCGGCAAAGAGGAAAGGAGTGCCGTGTCGAATAGAAGAGAAAATGTCATTGATATAAATAAGGAATAGTAATGGGCCTAGGACACTGCCTTGGATGACGCCGCTAGTAATTGTTTTGGCGGAAGACAGGTGGCCGTCGACGAACACGGCTTGTGATCTGTGAGAGAGATAGGAAGATAGCCAGGAGAGGAGAGGGTCAGTAATACCGAGAGATCGGATTTTGGCCAACAGATCAATATGGGGAACACGGTCAAAAGCCTTAGACATGTCGAGGTACAGGACAATTACAGAGTTGCCGGCGTCGGCAGCAGACGATAGGACATTGAGAAAGTCAAGCTGGCAGGAAGAGCAGGAACGGGAGTTCAAGAAACCATGCTGACCAGGGTTCAGCAGGTTGTTAGGTAAGAGGTACTGGACAATATGTTTTTTGATAATTCTCTCCATAATTTTGCAGACTACTGGGGTGTGATTAATGGGCCGATAGTTATCTGGGTCGTGTAATACGCCCTTTTTAAAGCGCGGAACTGTAACAGAGGATTTCCATTGAGGCGGGACAAAACTGTGAAGCATGGAGGTAGTATACATATTAAGTAACAATAAAGGAGGTCAGGACCGCCAAAACGGAGGAGGGCCGGTGGGAACTCATCTGGTCCTGGTTTCGAGGAAGGTTTAATGGAGGAAACTGATTTCTCATTTTCTAGATGGGTGAAGGGAATCGATGAAAGAGAGGCAGAGGTGCGGGGGTGGATTGTAGGAGGGGGAATACCAGGACAGCTTATAAGGGAGGAAGAAAAATGCTCATTGAAGGCCTCAGAAATAGATGCTGGAGTATTAGCGGTAGATGAGCCGCAGATGAGGAACTTGGGCGAGGTATGATTGGAGTGATTGGACCTTTTACTAAGGAGGTTGGACAGGTAGCCAGTTTTGTTTGGGTGCGCTAGGGCGATGGCCTCTTGCCTTCTCAGATGCGAATCGGCCAAGCAACGCAGCCTCAGTTGTAGCTGGTTTATGCGCAGGGGAATCGTAAAGTCGTGTGATCTAGCGAAGGTAAGTTGCAGCTTAGACAGTTTACGCTCTAAAAGTGACAGTCGTGAGCTGCTGGATTTGGAGCCTGGATCGGCACATGGGTTGGCGGTATTTAGGCATTGTAGGAGGTTGGAGTAGAGAGAGTTCATAACAGTTAGGGGATCGGATGAAAGAAAAAATGTGTCCCAGTTAAGGGAGCGGATTATCCTTGGCACTAGGTGCCAGTTACAGGAACGGTAGGAAGTCAGAACAGGGGGAGAGGATTGCATCGGATGAGAGTAGCTGAAGCAGCTGAACTTGCACCTGACAATACGGTGGTCACTACCTGGGAAGTGATCAGTAGTCTGGGTGATCATATCAGGAACATCAATGGAGAATACTAGGTCCAAGATGTTGTTCCCCCTAGTAGGGCAGGAGACATGTTGGGTCCATCCACCAAGACGGACACAAGAAAGGAAGGTGGAGAGGGCGGGAGGGCTAGTATAGGAGGACCAGCAAATTGAAAGAAAGTTAAAGTCACCCGCGATAATTTTTGCACTGGCAGGGTAGTCGAGCGCAGCATTAAAGACATCCACGGCGGAGTCCAATTTTGTGGGCTCCAGACCCGGGAGGAGGTAGACGCAGCCAAGGAGGAGGTTCTGGCCGGAGGCGTGAATGTAAAGCCATAACGAATCCTCAATAAGGAGAAGGGAGGGGTGGTCGATAACACTAGCGTGGATAGTGCATTTGACAAAGGCTAAACAGCCCCCTCCACGCCTGGACTGGCGGGTGTTCGAGAAGCATTGATACCCAGCTATGCGAACAAGGTCAAGGGAAGCATCATCTGACAGTCGGGGTTCAGTTACTAGTATAACGTCAGCGTTTGACGTAAATGCCAAAGATCGCAGGTGCGATATTTTTCTAATTATTGAGCCAGCGTTAATAAGAACTAGTAGGAATGAGTTCAATGTCGGTGTGCGCAATGCATGGATGCCAGGTGCAAGACAATTGGGATCGCTGTGGCGATAGGAGTTGGGTCTCAGTGTGGATAGAGCGTCAGTAGAAGGGAGAGGGCAGGCAGCGTTGGGTGGGGACGGAAAGTAGGAGAGGCGTTAGCACTGGGCGCAGCCGATCGCTGTGGGTGATCAATACGGTGGGTGTGCAGCACACCACTGAATTGGGCCGGAGGGGTGTCACACGGTGCAGAGGGAGGGGGCACCATATGGCAAAGTGAGAGGCTAAGAATATCTGTCGGAGCGGGGTGGACAAGAGGGAGTGCGTGGTGTGAGGTGCTAAGTGGCATGACATCGAGTGGGGAGCGATCAGTGATATGAGTCTGTAAACGTTTATCGATATGGTCCATAGGGTGACTAGCAATATGGCCACTGGTGCGGAGGGCACCGGTCAGGAAAAGAACGAGAACTTGACTGCAGGTAACCTACCTGTTGGGCAGAGTCAGTATAAGGCCGGTAGGTCGGTATGGGGGTGAAGGCATGTGGGAGAGTAACTGGGACGTAGTGTGGGGTGGGGAGCGGGAAGGGAGTGGCGAAATTTGGAAAGGTTTGGAGGCTCATGAGGGGCAGGGGGGTCGGTAAGTGGGGAGGTGGGGCGAGAAGGCTGGATACAGGTACGAATCTAGAGTATCTGCTAGGGTATGTACGTGGTACTTCAGGGTTAGATGAGGGTTGGTGGAGGTGAGCAGGGGGGAACAGCGGAGGCATGTTGGGGCTATAGTATGGAGGGTTGGTGTCTGGGGTGCAGAAGGGGATATAGGGTAGCAACGGAGATGGAGGATTGGTGTGACCCATGCGATCAGAGAGAGGGAAAGACAGTGGAAGGGGGTGCGAGGCAATGGAAGGGTGAGTGGCACTGGCAAGGCCCTGAAGGTCACTCCTGCATATAGGGACGATGGCGTTAGACGAATCCGGATGGTGGCTCAGTTGGTTATCACCTGGAGGATCCAAGAGTACGCCAAAAGCATAAGCCGATTGAGAGTGGGGGGTAATGTGTGGAGTGATTAGTTGGGCAAGTGCGGACCTGGTAGAAGTACCAGGTAAGCTTATGGGGGGATTAGAGCGGCACTCATGAGGATAGAAACGAAGTGTCGCGGATGAGCTGGCAGCTGGTGGGCAGTTTGTAGAGTCGTTAGAGCGAGAGCGGCAGGTTAAAACACTCGTCGACGGCTCGGAGGACGGATTGGAAGTAGTACGGCGAGGGCTGATGGTTGTACCAGGGTCTTGTCTTGGCTCAGAGACCATGACGGGGGAGCGCGGCTTTAATACTGAAGTGGAGTGCCGCTTGTGGCCTGTGGTCATGGAGCGTGAGCTACTGCTAGTAGGGGCTACTGGAGGAGATGGTAAAAAAGGGCGTTTGTGTGGACGCGGAACCGGAAATGGGGAGTTAGACATATCTAAGTCGACAGTTTGCAGGCAGGCAGGGTGAGGCGATTGGCTCGCCTTTAACTTCTTGACAAAGGGGCATTGGGTAACCTTCACGTCGGTTACAGTGGGGTCAGCTTCCATGGGCAAGGCGGAGTTACTTCTCAGCGAGCAAGGTATTTCCTGTTGGAGGGGGTTATCAGAGAATATCTTGATGTCCTTATACGGCGAGAGGGCAGAACTTATCGACTTGTCGCTAATGAACTCTGTAGCTGTTAGGTCGTCCGTGAATTGGAATAGCAGGGAGCAGCTATGTCGCTGGGACATTTTACGTAGCCTCCTGCAATGTCATCTATAGTGAGCCATGTTGCACGAACTTAGTATGTTGTGTTTCGCCAAGGAAAGTGGTAAGCGGTCTGAAAAATTAAAAAAACACAGCATTCTTGGAGTTGGCAATGCGGTGGTATATTTAGGTAGACACGGAGTCGAGGAGGTGTCCCACCGAAACCAAGTTCTTGGGCGATGTAGTGGCGACAGGGTCAAGGAGAGTAGCCAGGGGTGAAACCTTTGAAAGGATTTCACCAATCAGCTCGACCTTGTTACTAAGTTCGACGAAACTCTGCTTAAGGCCATTAGGACTATTAGGAGCTTCGCCGTCGACGTTAACGAGGGTGAAAGAGCACGGCCTGGATTTTGGGATGGGTTGGCTGTGTTTGGATTTGCCAGCTTTAGCGATACGGATTTTCCGAGTACTGGTTGGGGACCGGGATAGCATGATAAGTAGGAATATATGACGGAGGTAAAAGGTAGCAGGAAATCGGTCAACTAGACAGAGACAAGCCAAAGGTCTGAGCAGACCAGGAGTGTTCCTGGGTGCTTGTGCGCAAAGGTCTAGATGAGACCTATGCGGCAATGTGGTACGGGTAGTGAGCTATATGACCCGCTATAAATACAATTGGGATTAGGAGACTTTGGACGATGAGGAATAGTGAGATAGGAGAAATTTTGCTCCGTGGTGTGTACAGGTTGAACCCCACGGGATACGGTAGGTACTTAGCTGTTGCGTGGATCACAACATCAGGTTTTGCGAGAGAGTATATTGTAAGTATGGGGTCGGTGGACCGGTGGAACGAAAGTGCGCTCTTATGGCAAAAAACAAATGAATGGAGGCGCAGTGGGACAGAAACTTCAGAAGGTGCACCGGTGGATGCGTAGCTAAAATAAGGTAGGAGTTTGGTTATAGCGATGGGATGTAAAAACGCTAGATAGATCTTACTGTGGCGAGAATCAGGGGAGATTTGCTAGATAAGCCATGTAGAATGTATTTAAATGGAATTAGAGCAGTGAATAATCAATATAGCCTATAACTTTAACTCGCGATAAGCACTAGCGTCTGCACTGTGTTGTGCCGCAGGTGTTGTCGGAAGAAAGTCGGCTTTGACCAGCCACTTGACACAGAAGCTGGACTGAAATGCGAAGAGTTCCTAGCCACTTTAAAGAAATTAGGGGGCTTGCGGAACCCCAGGTGCTTACTTTCTAGTCATACCATCCAGACGGGGGAGTTGCGTGCTTTTTTGGACAGCTCCGAAGTTGATTATGGGGCCGCCACGTGTGGTCAGTTGTGTCTGGGTGATAGGCGCCATGCCATGAGGACTCTGACCGCCAAGGTCCATGTTACCCCCTTGAGACTGTCCTCGGTCCCTAACCGTGTTTGCTGTTGGGGCGTTCCAAGCGAAAAAGAAGAGCTTTAACTTATTATAAGTCCCGTTCAGTCGCTATTTTTGACGCCCTCTCTACACTCCGAAACAACCCATCCCTTCCAATCAGCTAGCTTTTTTATTTATTGTAAGCTGTCTGCATTGATTCGCTCCACTTCAAAATTCATGGGTCTGGTACCGGTACTAACTTAAGTGGTCTAAATTCCGCCAGGCTCGTTGATATTCGCCGCAGTCTGCCACAGTCAAACTAGCCTTGTGCTTTTTGTACCCTCGACCCGCCTCCGCAACCTTTCCTTTTTGCAAGGCCACTGATATTTGCGCGCAGCAACCACAAAGCTTCGGATGTTTACGGCTAGTGGATACAAAAAGTACACCCCTGCTGAACTAATGTTTGCTTTATATCATATGTCATGGCTGCTGCCTCAGGAATATGTGTCGCCCTAGCCACCGTCAACCGCAGCTGGTACAGCAGCAATAATGTTGGTCCTGTCTCATTATTCTTACACATTTTCATGTCCGAAGTCCATTTCCTCGCTTTGCTACTTGGACCCCTATTCGGTAGACTGCGATGTTGAAAAAGTCACTCTAGGCTTTGTGCTCTCGTCCGGCGTAACTTCTCTGCTCCGTACAGTAGCAGATGGCGTCCGCCTGGGCAAACTTCATGATCACATCGAGCTCTCCCCCGTCCGGATGGTATGACTAGAAAGTAGGCACCTGGGATTCCGTAAGCCCTCTAATTTCATTAAAGTGGCCAGGAAATCTTCGCATTTCAGTCCAGCTTCTGTGTCAAGTGGCTGGTCAAAGCCGACTTTCTTCCGACAAAGCAACAGCAGCAGGTTTCTACCGGGCAGTAACAGGAGGGAAACAAAACCAAGTGGGTCGAGCAGACTAGAAACCGCTGACAGTATGCCAAGGCCCGTAACTAGCTGGCAGGAGAAGTTCAGTTCCAAGACAAAATCGTCTGCTCCAGCTTTCTACAGTATTCCTAGAGCAAGCTCCGCTGGAATCAGAGACACACTCAGGTCTGAAAGATTCTCTGCCTGCCCATTTTGCGGAATGAATTAGAGTCCCTGGCTCTTTCGACATCCCCTTCTTGAGTTGGAGTCCACCATTCCGTAGTAATTCTGTCAGGCACCTAAATTGCTTTATAGCCGTGTGAACGTCATCAAGCGATCCAAGGTACTCGTTGACACAGAAATTCTTGCTAATGCTATCCACTGCTGGCTGGTGAACCGAAGCTCTATACTAGTCCATAGTTTCCTGTGGGGCAAAGTTCGCACAAGAGAGGGGTGATATCGCTCTAATAGTGGGAACTGCCATTCTGTAGTCTACCGCCAATTTTCCCGAGTTGTCCTTGCCTCACCTTAAGGAATACAATACATCTCTCCTCTAGTGGTATCTTCACCTTAAGACACATCTCCCTGACATTGGTCGACACAGCCACCCTACCTAACCTGAACAGACACAATACCTCGATCTGCGGTGTTGCCCAATCTGGCCCTTGTAATGAAAGATCACTTAACGGCTTCCCTTGGGGCCTGGATGTGCAACCAAAAACCATACGCAATTCTTACGGCTTATTTGGATGAGTAATTTGGCGATGAGGCGGATACCATAGCCCTTTGCGGTAGTTGGTATTTGCGGGCACCTTTGTCACGTAACCAAGCACTTCCCTCCACATCATCTTCTCCCAGGACTGTTTACAGAAAACCCTCTCACAGACTGAAACCCTCTTTAAAGCGCAGCAAACTTTGAAGAGCCTAAATGTTGTTGTAAACCAGAGGGTCGGCAAGGGCATACTACGGAAGGCGTACCTCGCCTTGGTTTGATAGACATTTGGTCCCTCGCCGTGCGGTCCGCAGTGCGAAATTGTCTTCTTGAGATAATGAAGGTAGATTGTCCCCAATATCACAAAACTCTTGTTTATACCGGCGATGCAGCTGGAGCTCTGTGTGCTCCGTTTCTACTGGCACGTAGTTGATGGCTCCATGACCCCCCGGCCGAACTGTAGATTATCCGTCCTGGTGCCGTACGCACGGATTAGCGGCGCCTGGTGGTCGCCTACTCTCTGGTCTAGCAGCCACCATGCTTCCGGTAAGTCGCCACCAATAACAAGATCTACTTCCTTATCCTCCCCGTCTACGACGGTTAAGTCCCGCAAATGGGGCCATCCAAATAAAAAGGCATTTGCAGATTTTGTTGCCCGTATCTGGGAATTGGTCAGCGAGAAACCCCCATGTTAGTTTGATCGGTTCACCAATGCCTGGAGAGCCGAGTTTCAACCTCAACCGACCTGCGGTTATTACGTGAGTTTAACCCACCGTACACACAGCAAACGATGTCAGGATTTTCGTAAACTTGTATTTGTCCCTAAATCATTCGCTCAACCAGGTGGTGTCCGATCTGCTGAAGACAAAGACGAAGCCTTAGTCATCCCATGAGAGGTCGACACTCCTACAGCGACTACTGTCAGAGAAAATGGATTTTCGGTAGACTGTGATTTGAACAAGTCACTCTAGGCTTTGTGTTCTCGTCCGGCGTAACTTCTTTGCTCCGTATAGTAGCAGATGGCGTCTGCCTGGGCAAGCTTCATGATCACATCGAGCTCTCGGTCGGCAAACTGCTGCCGGGTGTGGGTTGTTAAGACAGATGGAACACTCGCTGTCTTTTTCATGCCTCGACGTTCAACCACTGTGGCTTTGGGGGATTACGTACAGTCAATCAGCACGTGGTTCGCGTCGCAAGCCCTGCAGCTTTGGTAGGTTGCACCTGCAACGTACATGTGTGGAAGTCCTCCCCGATCGTTGTCACATACTTGAACTTTTGAGACTATGCTATTTATCTTACTGACCCTCGAACAAGTACTGCACGCATCCACCGCTGCACCTGATTAATTGTTTATATTTTGCTCATGTGCCGTGGTACAGTTTTGATTTAAACTCCGACTGCCGTGACGTTTGCCGAACTCTGGTCCGCGTTGTTAAACGTTTTGGCCGTACTTTTGAGGTATGTAGAAATTTTATTTGCATATAATTTCCAAATCGGGTGCCGGAGAACCAAGGAATCAATCTTGTGTTGACTGTGGGATTCTTTTTTTTAGTTGCGCATTGCTCGTGACCGGAGTAACCGTTAAAACACTTTCGCACGAAAGGCATACCTGTTTGTCCAGGGATGTTGATGCGAGTATTCCCGTACAGCGTTTCGAAGTTGACCGGTACCAGGTCTCTTTGTTCTTCCTCTGTCGCGAGCGAGTCCACCAAATCAGCTAATGGCTGTTCGTGCCTGTTTATCTAAAATCCGTTCGGGTCCTCATAATTAGCCTTGCTGTCACTCCAGCCTATGCTTTCTGATTCTTTGGCCCAACGACCTCTTTGCTCGGACAAGAAAAAGCAAGCTATCCCGTCTTAGGTGTGCATCGCTTCTAGAGCAGCTCTGCCACCCAAATGATCGAGGGCTATCGAGCATTTTCGAATTTTATTGACAAGGTCGACTATAGAATGGCGGTGTCGCTTCGTTCTCTAGGCTTCCGACACCAAGCTGTGTATCCGGCTGTGAGCTAATTTAAACGACTGACCAAATAAATCCTTCAAAACCTTCCTCGCACTCGCGTAGCCCTGACCCGGACCAAGCAAGGCACAACCACGGAAAGCTTTTCTGGCTCGTCCTTAGCAATAGTGAATCAGCAAAAGCATCCCCAGTCCTGAGTCAGTCACCCTATTCTCAACAAGGGTTTCAGATTACTTAACAAACTTGTTTCACTGTTCTTGTCGTCTGTCGAAGACCGTCAGCTTTACCTCCGCTAGTTAGACTGTTGGTTGCTGGGGTATTAACTGCTTGATGACCGGGGCAGGACTTCCGATTTCTAGTTGCCCTGGTCTAAAGTAGGGGTCGTTTCCGCTAGTTCTATGCTCGAGCTCGCTCCGTCTACCTTTTTCCTCTGCATCGTGGTGCTGCCGTTCAGAGGATAACAAATTTTGCTGAAGTTCTGATATCATCCGCCAGAAGAAATCAACGTTTTCTGCAATCAATGGAACCCTCAGCAACACATGAACTTGTACTGACAGGGCAAGGCCAGCTAACACTTTGTAAGGAGTCGAATGTACTCGAACCTTCTACAGTGACTTACCGAGTTACTTCTTGTTAGCATTCAGACTTTTTTTCTGTTCCGAGCAAACGGTGTGTTCTGTTTTTCTAAATTAATCAACTTCAGAGTTATAACTTGCTTTCTGAAATACTTAGCCAAATTTGCATGAGTCCTGAAACTAAAACTCGAATAATCCTTAGCTCGTACGATACTGAACAACATCAGCAAATATATACAAATCTCAAACACGCAATCACAAAGACTCAAGAAAGGGAACCGAATTCACCTTGTGCGGCAGACAAGCATATGAGTCACGCAGGCCCAGTATGAGATATTGTAACAGGGAATGCTGGGGCGAGGGAACGGCGTGAACATCAAGGCTAAAGAACGAACCAAACGAGGGCCACAGACAAAAGACCAGATAGAGAATATGTCGGAGGCCTTCCAAAGCAGACCAAAGGCGGCTTACAGACGACCGGAGAGGAAGCGGCGGAATCTCCGGCACCTAGCAAGATAGCCTAGGTGAAGGGCTGCTGATCGAGCTGTCAGCTGAGACTGTCGAACCAACCGAGGGAAAATGACGGTCAAGAGAAACAAGCCATCGGCCACGGGCAACAAGACAGAAGGCAGCCGAAGCGCTCAAGCGGCGGCAATAACAATCTTGTTTAGGCGCAGTCTGGAAAAGGGCCTATATAAACGACCGTATGTGTTCCATGACTTGACTTGTGTGACCGTAGGAATACAATTAACCTGCATTGTGTTGTCGTCCTCGTTACAATATGACCAGTTGACTCGTTGGATGCGAGCAAACAAAGGTTAGTCCACGGAAGCGGAAGTTGCACAGAACAAGCGAATAATATTCGTAGGTGGATATTTTCACGGAATCATGATACTATAGTGCTTTCGGTGAACTTTTCAAAACCGATAGTTACAAAACCCTCTGTATGGGATCTCTGGATAGATGGGGCAGATCCAAGTCGAGTCTTTGCGTCTAAAGTACGGGCGCTAGTGCATCTCAGACCTTTCCCCGCAATGAGCGTGGGACCACGATTCACTTTGGTCATCTTGGACGTCCTCATCCGTCACGCCATTCAAACATACTTTGTTCCCACAGGCTTCCTGGTTCTTTTTTCGACTGACCGGAGACCTCTGGCCTGCACTCTGAAATTGTGAATCCCCGTGATAGATTACGGCCTGCGCTACACCCTGACGTGACTTTGAGTGGAGGCCGGACTTTTAAAAGAACCACCACGAGTAAGGCCAAATGATATCAATCCTGAAACCTTTGCGACAAGGTTCGCAGTTGCCATTCAGAAGGAACTCCGGGAGAACGGAGATTATGAGATTGGAAATAGGGTCGGCCCAGAAAAAGTCTGCAACCAGTGATCGTACCCACAAGGTATGCCGTTATACAACTTGTCTGTTGGTCTTTATTTTTGGGGCGTTTCTAGAGTCGGAAGATTTACCCTTTCCCTTGAAGCCTCTAGCTCAGAATTCTTGAAACCGTACCACTGATAGCTCCCGAGAATGGAAGGTCACGCTTTAACGACGACGCCTATGACCATGTGCGGAATCCTAAAATGCATCATTGAAGTAAAAGGGAACGGAATTTGTTTCCATGTATGCGGGCAACTTTGCTGTCGGAAAAGAAACAAGCTTTCCGTTAATTTACATTAAGCCGTACTTTGAGCATCCCAGCCTAAAGTTGATCTGTGCAATCTGTGAATGCGCACGTAGACTGCGGCTGCTGGGGGTATAAATTAACGGGAATTATCCAAAGGCTGTGAAGCTAAAACGATCCATGATCGATCACAGTTCACGTGCACCAACAAATGCATGACTGAAACGGAAGCGAGGCTCAAACATTCGGAGAATTCCCTCCCAGGAAAGGTGTCCGGACAGCGGAATATGGTAAATAATCGGTGCCGTAAATTAGGTATAAGGGTTGAAACATCTACTACGGCGCTAATACTGACGGACTTCGAGCACACGGCGGAAACTGTCATCGGTGGACGGAGGAACTTCTATCGGATGATGAATCTAAGAACCAGCCAAGAAGACAGGTAATTAATGTCCGACAGGTGGGTAAGACGTTGCCTCCCGCGGGAGGAATAGAAGTAGCGCATACAAACGCTTGAAGCTTAGTAAACAAGAGAAAGGAACTCGAGGTTGAAACTATGGGAGCCGACTGCATCGTGATGACGAGGACATGGTTACACCATGGGGCGGCCGCGGAGTCGCTACTCGCCAAAGGATACTGCGCCTACCGGGCTGGCAGCGAGGATTGCAGGATAGGAAGATGAACTATACTGTTAGTCAACGAAAAGTTTGGACGGCACTCCGAAGAAGCCCCGTGTACCCCAAATATACAGCTTCTCCATGCTGCCTACTACCTCTAGGATCCCCTATGGATATACTATGAGTACATCACAGCTCAGGTGTAAATCCAGAGGGTGACCTCTTATTGTTCGTGTATTGAACCATGATTGTCTCACAGACATCCCGGATTTTGGTAATTGGGGGGTTTCAACTCCTCCGAAAAAGATTGGGAGAGCCGGTGTTCTTCGACTGATACCTACTGTGGTGGGAAGTTATTCCAGCCGGTGGGCTGCACACTACTCTTTCAGCACGTTAGCCAGCAGACTAGGGTAAGGGAAGGGAAAACTTCGAGAATACCCGACCTTGGTGTTCACCAGACACCCGGAGGAAGTAAGTGTACCAGAGTTCACCGATCCTCCTGGTACAAGGGGCTTCCCCCGGGGTGCCAAATAAGATGCGAAGGAACTTCAAAAGCTTGGACTTCACTGCGATCAGGTAAGTAGCGGGTAAATTTGACCGAGGCTCCCACTGCCAGACGGTGGAGGAGGAGTGGACTATTGTAAGGAACCGCCTCGTCAGGTTGACCGACGAATCAACCCTACTGAGAAGCATCAAAAGGCATGGGCAAACCGCTGTAGTGGATGGGCCATCCGCGAAGAAGCAACTGGCGAAACGCAAAGCTTTGCATCGCTATTGGTCAACAGGTGGACGTCAGAGTTGGCTACAGTGTATGAGAGCCCTCGAGCTTGCCATTAGGACTCAGCGTGAAAGTCAGTCAAAGTATGGAGCAGCTCTAGCGCGCGGGGTAGAGGCATGTCTTGAGGCACGCTACAACTATTTCCTTTCTGAGGTTACGGCAAGAGTCGCAGTAGGGGGCGCAGCCAACGAAAGTAGAGTGCGGTCACGAAGAATTTACAAGAAAGTGCAGACTCTGAAGAGCTCCTTTCACCGTGTGCACAAACAAGACGTTTGTAGACAGCTCCACCGTAATTCAGCAGACGATCACCATGGATGGAGTTGCCGTTGGTGATAGTGGAGTTGAAATGGAGCCGAGCAGGCTGAATAGCAATAAGTCTGCGGGACCTGATGGTGTTCATCCCGTCGTTCTAGCGGCCCTAGCCAGCATACGAGCTGATTCACTTAAGCCGCTGCTCATCTTATACCTAGACACCGGGGAGCCACTGGACGACTCGAGATTGGCACAAGTTGTCCCCTTCCGTGAAGGAGGCAAAAGGGAGGTGGCTTCCTACTACCTTCCCGCAAGCTTGCTGCCATCCTCCCTCGTAGTGCTCAAAGGACGGGTCAGAGAGAGACTAACAAAACACCTACGGAATCAACAGCAGCAGCAGCAACAATGCTTTGGTGTAGGAAGATCCTATCTCATTGACCTGCCATCATTCTCCGATGAGGTGGCCCGCAGGTTAGACCAATAGGAACGAGTGGAGGTACGCCACGTGGACTTTCGAGGAGCTTGTGATCCGGCAGACCACCTTTTGCGGAGCAAGGTGAAGACTTTTTTATTGGCCCCACAGAATGTGATGAGGATCGAGGGTTATCTGAGTCCAATGGCTTTCTTCCTGCAGGTCGAGGACACCAGGTCTACACTGGCCGAAGCATGCAGTGATGCGCAGCAAGGTTTCCCGCTGGGATCACTGTTTTTTCTAGTACACGTGAATGATCTGGTAATCACACTAGACTGCTCTGGGTTCCCATTCGCAGGTGATATCTGAATAGTTTTTGAGCTGGCCTCAAATCGGTTGAAGGCAGACTTAAACAGGATCAGTGAGTGAGCTGAAAAGTGGAAGTTGCGACTGGATGCAGCCAAATGCAAGCACCTGCTGTCAGGCAGGGGAATCGATGAAGGCAGGTACGTAAAGCCGTCCTCCTCAGCAGGCAAGGGGTCCATTGTTGTGGTAAGAGACCTGAGTGGGCTCGTGCATGAGAGCTCCAAGCCTGCTGAGCAGTGCTTTCCAGCAGCGGTCGGGGCAAACAAGGGGCCTTGCAATTTAGGAAGTGTGTCGGTGTCTAGCGGGGCCGCAGTAACTCCTACTACATGCAGGTTGGGTGTGGCTTCACTTGAAGAATTTTGTGCGGGCATTGGCATCGACCCAAGTGAGGGATAAAATAGTACACGAAGAAATTCAGAGGGGGTTCGCTCAAATGATAAACAATAACGCAAGAGAAGTCGTAGGGGAAAAGAACAGATGCCCGGAATCCATTCTCCCTTGATCGCCGGAGGCCAAAGAGAGACTTGATAGAGAGCTAATAGTTGTGTAAGGGAATCATCACGACCGACAAATCATCACTGACTCAATGTCACAACCTTGCGCTCGGGGGAAACCAGCGCAAATTGGACAAACCAAGAGCAAACAAGAGCATGAGGCCAGTTTTATTTTCCACCGTGTCATAAAGAAGTGGAAAAATTTGTCTTCACGTGTAGTGGCAGCTGCGTCGGCGGTTACTTTTGAGCACAAACTGGATGCTTGTTGGGCAGAGGTAGTAATAATAATAATAATGGTTTTTTTCGGATAACCCGAGGCATGCTGTAACGCAAGATCAAAAGGTACAATTGGACGTAGAGTCCGAATTCCAAGAGGATGATTCAGGCATATGCACGCGACATTGTACAAAAGAAAGTATTTAATTTACTCTTTGGAGCGGCGCCCGGCAAATTTGAACTCAAGGTCGGGTGGCCAGCCGGGCCAAGTCAGGGTGGAGCTGGTCGAAGGTAGTAGACTCTTCCTGAAATAGTACAAAAAGAGGGGCTATGCAGCGACAGAATCAAACAGAATTGACGAAAGTTTTGTTCACCTTGAGGAAAAAGATGTTTCCAAGTGAGACATGAACCAGCTATAGCGCTCCGAGGAGTATGAACGGCTTTGGATTGAAATCAGACGATAAAAGGAATGAATTTGCAGATAAAGAACAATCAAAATGTTTCGAAGATTTTCCCTGTAACTTTCAGCGACCAAATATCGGCTGAGTCCGTTAAATCGTTGCGCACATTGTTCACTTTCATAAAGGCGGAATGTGACGCCCAAAAACGGAAATGGGAACTGGGCGACCAATCAGTTTGTGATGCGTAGCCATGATAGTCACAGATACACGGTTTGCACAGATGAGTATTTAGATGACAGGTAAGTTTTTATTTTCGATTGTCGTTGCCTAAGGGCTGAACATGAAGACCAGAGAGATGCAAGAATCAAAACTGCCCTGTTCCTCCAAACTCATAGCGGGGGACTTCAATGCACCGAGCATTTGTTGGAATACTCTATCCGCCCCAAACAACTTACTAGATTTTATGTCATGCATCCGCGTTGGGCGCTGGATCCAACATGTAACAGTCCCAACCAGAGGTAACAACATCCTTGATTTGTTGTTTACTATTGGTTTATCATATGTTTCAGCCAGTACGCTCGACCTCTTTCCTGGAAGCGACCACAGAATGGTGTCCTGCACCTTCGTGGTTCCGCAATCTTTTGACAAATCCCACCCACCCAATCATTACTCTTCAGCAGTCAACTGGGTCAATCTTATCTGCACGCTTCGATCGCTAGACTGGGACGACTTTTTCCTGCAAAGCGACCCTCAGCTGGCTGCTAATTTACTATATTCTAACCTATCATACTTGCTGTCCAAAATCACTACTACTCGTATCACATCAAACCGAGCCCGTAGTTCAATCCTGAGCCGAATGCAAAACAAGTACCTGAAGCTCCAGAAGGTGTACCAAACCAATAATGACTTATCGTCATTCTTGCAGCTCCAACGTCTCTCGGTAGCAATCAGAATGAAGACTGATGATATGCTCAAAAAACAAGAAGTATCTGCCTTGCAATGCCATGATACTTCCTCAAAGTTGGCATACCTAATGAAGAATAGAAATCAGAGCAAACCAGTAAGTATCCCCTCTCTAATCTTAGAAAATAACGACCACATTACCTCACCTGTAGCGATAGCCGATGCGCTTAACTCCTACTTTGCTGCATCCATGACTACGAACTCCCTTACTTTATCCCCATGCATAGACCCTGTCACCGAGCACTCACTGTCTGATTTAGAATTTACTTTAAAAGAGGTGACCAACCAGATTACCCGTGTCCGGAAGTCCTCACACCTTGGCCATGATGGTGTTCCGCCGACACTTCTACGTCTTGGAGGAACTGATGTCGCAGCCTTACTATTGAAGGTCTACAATCTATCCATCAAGTTTGGCATATTTCCCTCACAGTGGAAGACTGCGGTCATCATCCCAATCCATAAGAAGGGACCAATACATAACCCCTCAAATTACCGCCCTATCAACCACACTCCAATTGCTTCTAGGTTGATGGAACGCCTCATCAAACAGCGGATGTCCGACTTCCTGTTGTCCCATAACATCATTCATAGTGGGCAGCATGGCTTCCTAAAATCACGTTCATGCACCACCTGTCAGTACGACTTTTTTAACCTCATAACGGCGGCCGCCGACAACGCTAAATCTATCGTCATCATATACCTTGATATGACAAAGGCTTTCGACCGCGTCCCTCACGCTTTGTTACTAACCAAACTCAAAGCTCATGGCTTTTCCGGTTCGCTTTTATCTTGGTTAACATCTTATTTATCGGACCGTTCACAAGTGGTTTCCATTGATGGGTGTCTCTCACAACCTGCTCCAGTCACCAGTGGAGTTATACAAGGCAGTGTACTCGGTCCTTTACTATTTCTCATCTACATAAACGACATATTTCCCACCTTGCACCATGGTACCCCATTCCTTTTTGCTGATGACGTTAAGATTGTCTATGAGTTTCCTCGTCAAAACCTCAACATCATGCTGGATGATATCTCTAGTGACCTAAAGCGACTCGGGGATTGGTGCAATTCATGGAATATGGACTTTTCGACCTCGAAGAGCTGCTACACAACATTCAGATGTCAAGTGACCCCCGGAACCCTGCTTATCCACGACCTACCCATTTCGTACAGCCCTTTAGTTCGAGACTTTGGTCTCCATTATTCTTGTAGCTTTAGGTTTTCTGAGTATGTTCCACTCCAGATTGCAAAGACGAGAAGAACCACTGGTCTCATCTCCAGAACTTTCCGGCTAAATGATTGCAAACTGCTCACTTACAAGTCTCACGCCAGGCCTCTCCTTGAATACTGTCCCATTATCTTCACCAACATGACGAAATCCGACCGCATTTCTCTGGAGTCCGTGCAACGCCAATTCACCAAACAATTAGTAGGCTTTTCCTCCAGTCTGTGTTACAAGGATCGATGCATCCTACTCAATCTTGACCCTCTATGGTTGCGTCGCATGAAGCTCAGTTTGTGCTTCCTGTTTAAGCTGTACCACCGTACGGCCTTTTCGTGTACCGAACCCATTCGTCTCACTCCCTCCACGAATTATGCTCTACGCCATCGGTCATTGCAGCTCTCTATTCTTAGATCAAAATTAGCGGTAAGATCTAAATTCTTCCTTATAAAATACTCAAAGTTATGGAATAAACTCCCACTAAACATCCGCGAAAGTCTCTCAATTTCCCGGTTCAGAGGCTCGCTGGATCACTTCTTGACTGTTCCCAATGTGATCCTTCTTACCGGCCTGACCGTCACCGAAGAGGTGGCCTACGAAAACGGGTTTGATTACTAGGATTACTGCACTAGAACTTTCATTTCTCACCCGATGACAAACGCCAGGGCAACAATTCTCTTTTACGTTATATTGCTTACAATCTATACTACTGTAGCCACAGTTTGCTGACTTTTATAACTATACCTAGTTTAATGCTTGCCGGTTCTCCTAATTTTAGACAATGTTCCTGTTCTATTGCCAACCAGTCTAAGTTTCTTAGTCTTAGATGTCTCCACAGAAAATAAGTACGTGGCTTCGGACCCTAGGACACTGAGTTCCGCCGTCTACCACTTTACTCGATCCTTTCACTCCTCTCCCGTTCATCTTGGCTACCACCACTCACCTGGGTTTTATGCCCGGCCTCAATTCGCCTTTCTTAATCACCTCATTCCAGAATCTATTATCCCAGAAGCCCACCTGCTAGTACTTACTTGGTGGCTTTTCCTCTCGTCTCACCTCTGTATCTACCATGCACCAACTACTATCATATTCTCTCTTATGCACCACACCATTTCCCATCAGCAGAGCTAAATTCATCTGCACCAGCTAGCCCGGAATGGACTCTGATGGTCTTAGGCATGGCCTGGCGCTGTATGAGACTGACACACGTATGCTAGCTTGTGCTTTACAACGTTCGTTGTCCTACTCCGTGTGTTGCATAATCCCATCCTGCATTTTCCCAGCCCATGCTAGCGAAACCCCTGATGTCAACGGCACCCATACCATTGCGTCGTTGGAACGTGGGGAAAACAGACCACCCCCAGCAGTTGCGAAAAAAGACAAATACGCATAAAATTACGATCGGGCGGAGGGGCTATGGAAAGTTCCTATATGGGCTCAACCACCCCTCTGTTAGGAAACAAACAAAAAAATAATAATAATAAAACTGAAAAAAGAGAACAGTGGAAACGAAAAAGACCTCATGGGATCGATTCGATCTCCAAATACCACTGACATCGGGCTGTGAAGGAATTGGGCAACCTTCATCTATGGGAAAGTATCCCATCAGCTCAGACCTGATCCTGCGAAAGGGGAAACCCCACATCGCCCTTGTTCGCTCGACAAGCTTTGGTCTTCACGCTCGAGACTGACTGGGGTGACAGCGCACTGGACTCTCCACATACGCTTTCCCATCCCCCGCTCTAAGTTTCAACCACCCCATACCCACCATAAGCGCACCTAGCATGCACGTCGACGTCAAATACAATCGCTACCACAGCCCTGACCTTCAACCCATTGACCTGGACAGAGTATCGACGTACCTGACGAATAACGGCAACCTCGATGAAGCCCGGAAAAGGAAAAAAAGAGATAAGAACATAGTGGAAACCGGTCACCTTTTCCATCTATACCCCTCTATCGTCCGTCATCTTTTTTAGAAAGCGGTCTTCTCGATGTCCTAGCATCCAAGCCACGCTTAGGTTTACAACCCTACCTAACAGTAACCACTGCCTCCTGCCAACTACAATCACTACCGCAGCCTGCTCACAATTAAGTTAAATCTCTGAAATGCAGACGCAGCAGCCAACCGGGTTTACGCTATCTTGCTAGCCGGTGGTAGTACTTATCAACCCCCTGCAACCCTATGTTACTTAAGCTCTCTAATTAGAACCCAGATCAAAGTACGAAATGTAACACTGACAGTCCACATAGACCCAGTCAGTTCATTATTAATTGTCGCTATTTATTATCATAACTAACAGCTGGAACCACGTCCAGACTGCTAACACCATTTATTTCAGGTTTGTCGTCGCCCACTCTCTCGGGCACCACTTTCGGTGACCAATGTCCACACTTTGACCTGTACCGACAGAGACCTTAATGGCATCTTTTATACCAAACGGGATTGCAATCGGGCCACACGACCTAAAACACCCCCAAATGCTTACAAGCAGATTGATAGACGTCTCCTAACGCAACACCTCTACTACTGATGTCACTGTTGGAGGCTTCAGAAATAACAGTTCGCAAGCAACCTTCTATTGATTGATTGACACGTCCCTTACCCCGCCTGATGAACCATACCCACGGGAGGCTGCACATCACCTTGGTCTCATGTGAAACAATCCAATAACAGAGCCAGAATACGCAACACAGGAATTTTTTCTCATTAAAATTCGATACGTTATCCGAACGCGAGTCCACTTGTCCCTCACATCCTTGGTTCCCAACAATGATGCCGAAGATCACTGAGAATCAATAAGTCAATATATTTGTCAGCATAACAGAACAATAAGGCGCGAGCCTACAAGGAGATTTTTCGCTCCGTTTTCTCTTCCAAGATTTCATTTTTCTTTCGATCGGTATCCAGCTTGAAATTGACTCTTCACCAGTTAAAGGCCTTCAAGTTGCGCTGCCTTTTTCTGAATGATAAGGGTTATTGATCCCGAACCTAAACTCACCTTATATATGGATTGCTGTTTCCTCCACATTCATCAACGTTGCCTGTCCATTTCCACAAAGTTTCCTCATGTCCCCTCGTTTCATGATGAACTCCCTCTATTAGAATCGGGAATATCCATCATTCCGGGCCAACTTCATCTCCATAGAGAGCCGCTCTCTTCATATTCACCAAAGTTCACGGTTGTACTCCCATTCATTTCTTTAACCTCTCCATGTCCATTACTTATTCCGTGCATAGAACCCGCAATAGGCCTCAGTTACCCACATCTTGCATTATTATGACTTATAACGCATCCCTAGCGCTATATTTTCACGATATATTTTGTATTTTCACGGACCACTACCAACCAGTCGAATCCGAAACCAAACCGTATTTGCCGCGCAAACCTTTATAATTTCAGTCGACTCAAACTATCTCTAGCTATATTGTTTTGCTTCTGACGACTCCACTCGCTTTCTTGAAATTCGTGTATAGTTCATTGTTTTGAGTAACGTTGTACACCATAATCATGCGCTTGCGCATGCGTCTCGACCATGGTCGAGAAATATACCATTATTATTAATACCGGATATGAAAAAGCTTCAAACAACCGATGAATACAGTTGCGAATTTGGACGGTGAAGTAGTTAACAGGCGAAATGCTATCTGCTGATATTCTTTGTAAGAAATGGATCCTGTGATGGCGAAAGATCAAAACGCTGCGATACAGATGTCAGTATATGGGAAAGGCATGAATCTTTGCAAGGTGAGGATATTGTGATGCTACAGCCATATGGGCGAACAGAAGGACTGATAGAGAGAGCGAACTATCACAATATAGCCGACTGATGGGATGCTTTGTAAAATACACTGTTTGGACTTTGTGGGATGGACGTATATGGCAACATTAAATGTGACTTTTGCAAATATATCGATAACTGTGATAAAATAAGAGCGAGTTTTATCTCGGGGATTGGTTAAGTTTGCGAATGGGACGAGCGGGTGGTTTGGCACGAATCCTCAGGAAAAAGAACCATGAACGGTAAGCCGAGTACGGAAACGGCCTTTCAACTCCGCGATAACTATGTTCTAGGGAAGGTAGGGTTTTTCAGGCGTAAGAAGCGGTATGTTAAGGTGGCAAAGATGGAGACCAGTACAATGAAAAAAGGCGATAACTGGGGGAGATAGTTCCATATCTCCTGAGTAGCTTTCTTCCGTTTTCTTATTCTCCCTCCTCTTCCCCTTCCCGACCAATTATCTATGCCGCACCTCACCACTCTAGAATTTCCTTGCTGTATTTATCCCCATCACAGCCTTCGTATCACCCTACTCACCATCGTTCCATACTAAAATCTTTACATTTCTCAAGGACCCGGGGTAGGTCTCACTTGGGGACAGGTGTGAGGTGTGGCACCGAACCCGCACTAGACTGAAATTGCTGTCCACGAGGGCGAGCCGGTTTCTTTCCCTCTCCCCTCAGCCACCATAAAAACACCGAATTATATGGGGACCTGAAAGTCGCAGCACGGTGGGAATTCCTGGGGCCCTCGGCTCAAGAAACTGAATGTTTACTGGCTCGAGCTACAGGGCGTGTTACCTTACCCGAGACCTGCCTTTGTCGTAGTGAGACATGTAGACTGCTTTTGGGTGCGGCCTATGAACGTACCATCTATCCGGTCTTGTAATAACCAAAAAAAGATGAGGTTGAAATCAAAAGTCAGAAAAGATTGCGCAGAAAACTGATCCAAAAGTTGTGTCCAGAAAAAGTCCATTTTCCCAAAACGGTTGAGATCACTGCAGAGTGTATGGTCCTGGTTCGGGTGACCGATTAGCTGAGAATGATAGGAAAGACGTTGTTAACATAACCGTCATATCCTATGAATCTAAGTGTGCAAGGCTATTCAAGTATGGTGTAAAGTGTGATCATACTGACGGAATTTATTGCAACTGTGTACCTTACATATGCCGGCCGACCACTGGTTCACAACTTGTGCCACCCATCCGAATCGGGTTATACATTACTGCGGCGAGCAAGGCTTTTAAACCCATCCAGACCAAGCCCATATACCAGAAGATTATCTTCACCTTGATGTCCGTGACAAATATACCTCCTCGAAGTATGGACGACGGAAGTTTCCTTTCCGCCCTCCTCGCTGCTTCAGGTCACCGGAGTGGGTGATACCGCCTCGCACGCTCCGCCTTTTGGAAAGAAGTTAAACTTGCAGTGCTGGGAGCTAGGGAAACTCACCGACAACAGAACGATCTAGAAGCACGAGTGGTCTAGTCCACTTTCGTCTTGTTTAGACTTAACTGAACGGAGCTGGACCGGTGATTACCCTGAGGTTTAAATTCTCAGTGCTCTCGCTTTTAAATGGATTTTTTAAAAGTCTTGTGGGTTCATTCTGGTTAGTTCATAATACTGACGGTATCAGAACTGAATTCAAGGTGCATTTTACCGGAAGAATATTTTCATTGTCCCCGTAGTACGGCCTGTGCTTTTGTGAAGCCATCTTTTCTCGCTTAAAGAGTTGTACTCGCAAATGACAATGATAAGCGTTTGGTTAGGGAGAGCTCCAGCTCTTTCCTACATTTTGTGTGCCTTCAGTGGGCCGCGTGTTTCTGTCCCGTGTCTAGCTTCTCAGTGCGGAGAACGTGTAATAAGTAGTGTAGGGTGCGAGGTGTGTCCACCCGAGGTGTTCTGGAACGGTAAGGTGCAATTATATATTTTATAAACAGAACACATGGGTTTAGTGGGTCTGTATGCCTTGCAAAGAGGCTGCCGGTTTTCCCTTCAAGCTGCAGGCCCAAGTGTAGGACCTGGTCCCACCAGATAATGCCACATCGCAATCAGGTAGCAGAAAGTTGTTTGCAGAAGTAGTAGGTGGGCCTGAGAGGGCAGTTGTAGGAGCGAGTAGGTGAGTTCCAAGAGTTTTTCCCATGCTGTCCGCTTTAACTCCCTTGGAGCAGACAGACGGGGACCTGCGGACCAAGCAGAATCCTAGAAAAACAAGACAACCCAAAAGGAAGTGTGAGCTTAATATGGTGGAGGATGGGGCGGCTAGAGCGGATGATCATGCACCCCTAGCGTAAGAAGACAAAATGAAGGATCTGCAAGGGCAGATCTTATCGATGGGTAAGGTTTCAAGCAGCAGGCTGCCGATTCTGAAGCAGGAGGAACCTTTCATGAAGGTATCGAAAGCCGGTCTGGGCACAGATAGAAGGCCGGTCCATGACATACGGCGAGCTGCAGGTGTTCCATATTCTACTGTTCTGAGAAGGGTACGCAGAGCTGGGGCACGGAAGCCGCCTCTTTCAAATAAAGGCGAACATCATTCGAGACCAACACCAGCAGAGGTCGCTGTTTAGCCCACCCGAGGAAGACTGCTGAAGTGGAGCGCAGTGGTGGAGTAGATATCAATTTGCGCCGATTGAACATAGGGTAAGGCCCGGCGGCGAAGCATCAGACGGAAACCTGGCTAGACCAGCCAGGGTACTAGAGAGAATCCCCAAGGAGAGCAGAGTGCCGTACTCGGCTCTCAGGCCCCGCCTCCCGACTGATGGTAGCAAATGATCAGCGTATTTCGTCAGGAGAAGTTGTAATTGAAGACTTGTTGGGGGATAAAAAAGTAGTACCATCCAGTGGCGGGGGTTAGCGAGACCCTAGTCATTTTGGATGCCATGGCAACTTTTATAGAGATGGGTTAGGAGTCGTCGGAAGTATTAGGTCACCATCCTGGGTCCTGCACGTCTGGACTTTAGGCCAACTTAAAAACTTATGGCATTGCAGAACCCCATATTCTTGGCCTTCTTATTTGTCTCCACGCTTTAAGGTGGTGAACTTTAGTGGCACAGTGTCACCACTAAAAAGTGTAACTAGCGGAGTCGTTCAAGGTAGCGTTTTGGGTCCAAAACTCTTCCTGATGTATGTAGACGATATATTCGGCCTAATCCGTTAAGGAATTCATTTTCTCTTTACTGATGAGGTAATAATTTTGTATATCTTTGAATCCCATTCTCTGAACATGACCATTAGTAACATGTTGCAGGACATTTCTTCACTAAACACTTGGGTACCACTTGGTTGATGAAGTTTTCTGCTGGGAAAATTAGCATTGTAAATTATAAATGTACTGTACTACCATGGCTGCTTATCAAGTATGATCAAATAATTGCAAACACTTCACCAATACGTGACTTGGGTCATCAGTACTCTTGCTTGTTCAACTTATCGGAAAACACAGCTATTTAAGTTTCGAGGGCTCGAAGGCTGATTGGACTACCTCACAGAATATTTCTTTTACAAGGGAGCAAATCAGTGTCAATAAGATTCATGTCAGATCACTTTTGGAGTATGGGTAAATGGACCAGTAT
Source organism: Fasciola hepatica (assembly GCA_948099385.1). Lineage (NCBI taxonomy): Eukaryota > Metazoa > Platyhelminthes > Trematoda > Plagiorchiida > Fasciolidae > Fasciola > Fasciola hepatica. The sequence goes on from CANUEZ040000150.1 coordinate 724,178, forward strand.
GCGATAGAGTGATCATATATCCATTGAGAATATACAGAGAACATTCACGAAGCAATTAATAGGCAGCTCTACAACACTGAACTACAAGCAGTCTTCTACATCTAGATCCTCTCTGGCAATGAAGACTAAAAATTAATGTCTTTCCTCCATAACTCAATAAAAGTCAGATATTTGGCTGATCATCGCAACTCAGCTTACCCACTGACTTTCGGTACTCATTGCAGCAAAACAGTTTTTCTGCGGCTGTCCGAATTTTTGAGACAATTCTGTGGTCTAATTCCTTCATAGTCAGGTTCTCTTTACTTTGGGATAAAATACCACTAGAAGTTCGTGCACTCGACCACCCACCAGCTTTGAGGAAGAAGGTGGATGAATTCTTTGTAGTGCCCAAAGTAATCCATATTATCGACTCTTACATCACGGAGGATAGGGCTTATAAAATCGGTCCAGGTTTTTGATTAACTTCACGCCGTTAACCGGTCAACCACAGTTGGTACCCATCCAGACTGTCGCTTTTCTTTCGATTTTCTTCCAGGTTAGCTTTGTATTTTGAATTCCCATAAACGTTGACCGCCAAAATAGTTTTCGATTTATCCTGCCGCTCAGTAGGTCGCACAGGTATTTCTATCTCCCTTTATTGGTATTTATCAAATTACTGGAGTCTGAAATCATATGATAGCGAAAACCGATGAGTTACGGACGGACTCCGTAAACGGATAGCTTGCTTTATCCCCGGAAACAGTACCCGAAAACCTTCAGGGCTGTACCCTTGATACTCTGCTCTTCACCTCTCAAACTCAACTTAACTTGTGCTTATTGACATTCAGCCCTCTGTTCAGTTCGATAGCGAAAATACCGTGCGAAACCAGACAAACGAACTTTGCTCTTCATTCTCGTTCTGCTAACGTGTCACGACAAGCATTTTTCGAAATGCATAAAAATCTGTGTTCATGGAAGCCTTTTAGCATTTCAGTCATATACAGTAGTTGCAGCTCGATCCTCAGTTCAGCTTCATAGAATCCAGTGGGATTTTTCTTGAATCTTTACACAAAGCTCCAAGTGAATTTTCTCAAAGGTCGTTTCGTTGCACTTTCCGAAGAACAAAAATCGGTAGTCCTGCGAGTGGAAAAAGTAAACTCGTCTTATTGTATATTATCTCTATCATCATTTTTGGATCCAATAGGCTTTTGAAAGCAGTTATCCTGAAATAATTTTACTGTTGTGATTTGTTTGGCTCCATTTCATTATCGAGTCATTTCTACCATTTCCCACATCACTTTTTCGCATTATTTGACGTTCCGGTCAGCTGACCCTCATCCAATGTTTTTTCTGCAGTGACCTCGATCCCAAAGCTACCGGGCAAATCTTCCGAAATTCACCTCAACCGGTGACATATTTAATTTGGTCTTTCATTTTACTCTGCCTTGTACACTAACGGTAGATGTTTGCTCAGTTCTGTATATTTGTTCGACCTGTGAACTCTGATCGTGCTTATTGCACGCATCCTATGCATTTGCGAGAAATAAACCATCACCATTATCATTAACAATTTTTCCACAGATCGTAAGTAGTGCTGGGCATTTTTTGGTGGTGAGCTTTAAGCATGTACATTAGACGATTGAAGGGTAGCACGGTGGCCGGCCTGAGGTGAGTTGTAATTGAGGTTTCCGTCTGTTGTATACTGTGTCAGTGAAAGCCCTCAATGCATAATGTCTACGGTGCCTGATGTGCGATGGGACTTTACGTTTCCTCCTAGTTCTAGTGGGGACCCGACGAGATACGCCTTGCAGCTGTGGGCCTTTAACTGGTGTGCATATCATCGAAAGAATTCTGGAAGCCCTAATGGCAGTGGCCATTACTTGTTCTGTCCAAACTGAACCGAGTGCAACACGACGGGCATGTTCTTAAGCTACAAAGAGCGCAGTCAAGGCAGGATATACGAGCTAAATGTTTACACTTGTAGTTATGCCAATGTGTAGTAGACTGTCAGAGGATGTTTTTGGTTCGTTGCAGCAGTGTACCGACTTTCAAGAAGGCCCCGATTTCCCGCTGTAACATGCCCCCCCCCAGAGTTAGCTCTGGTTGGGGTAATAAGCCACGGGTATTTTTCCATGAACTTACATCTGTGAAGGCCATTTTTTCTTGCAAACTCTGCTTTTCAGAAAACACGTTCACCACGCAGTGTTGGGAGCTCAGGGAACCCGCCGACCACATAAAGATCTGGAGGCATGATGTCTTTCACTCGCTGCTGAAATGGGCCAGAAAGCAAAACGTAAGAACATCAGTGCTGTTAAGCAGATATAAGCTAATTCTACCTGTGTGAGTGCCAGAAGCTCTCATGCTGTAGGGAAGGAACTCTCATCTAGTACCTGCCACTCCTTACTGTACTATCCTTGTTACCGGGGAGGTTGACCTTGAGGTGTGCGTGAGTAGCGTCTGTGATCCGAAAAGTTGTTGAAGAGAAACGGGCTTGGGGATCTAACCTGAACCCTCAGTGGTTATAGCCAAATGTTGAAGAAGAGTCATCTCTCTGAATTTTCGAAGCACCGGGGATCCAAGGAGCCCACCAGTGCAAGAATCTGGACATTCGGAGATCCCTTGGTCAAATTCTGGAACCTAATTGACTCGAGTGGTGTCTCTCACAGCTTGCATCACTGGAACTTTAGCCGGTGCAACCTTAAGGAGTACAACTTATATGATGGACACCATCGCCTTAAACGGGCCCGCCGGAACTGCCACCTGCGAAGATAAACGTCCGACAGTCATATTGTCAGGTAGACTGGCGGTTGCTAACTGCTCTGGTTCCCTAGGGATGTATATGGTCTTCGGGGGGCCCTCAAAACGCAGCTCCATGACATATAGAGCTGGTAGTAACGGGTTGCGTAAAGACCTTGTACAAAGTACATGCCAGACCCCTTGCGAATACTGTCCCTCTGACTTCACTAGTACACAAAAATCCGATAGGATTTTTATTGAATGTATTAAGAAAAAATTCACAAAGCAGCTTTTCGGTTGGTCGTCGAAATTAAACTACAGGGAACGATGTTTATCTCTCAAAGTCAAATCATTGTGGCTTTGTCTCATCAAGCTTAACCTGGTATTTCTGTACAAACTATGAACTAAGCAATCTTATTCCTCCAACCAGTTACCCTTCACCTGAATACTGGATGTTCACTCCGTAATAGACAGCACACTATAACCACACCCTCTGCGGAGGCTGTTCTAGGACCTAAGTTATTCTTCTTCACGTACTCCAGAATCTGGAATGAAATTCCTTTGTATATCAGGTATTTTCAGTCAAAGCATGCTTTCGTGCATGTTATTGATAAATTCCTTTTTGTCGCAACTGTTTTGCGCATATTCGACGTTCACATAACCTTAAGTCAAGCTCACAATAAAGGCCTCGACTTTTAAGCCATTGCTCTGCTTTCTTGCTTTACCTCACCTTCCTAAATAACTTCACCGCTTTTGAGTTTTCAATGCTCTGTTTGACCGAATCTCCTTAGACATCGCCATCGACCTATTTAAAGCAATTATGCGCCCACTAATTGTTTCCCCATACCATCTTGTCGAATTCTACCAATTTAACTTAGGAATAAGTCCTTCCAGATGGGTTGGCATCTTAAAAGAGGTCACCGTAATGCTCCTCACAGATTGTCAGGATGCTTCATCCGCTCCATGATTTATTAACTTTATTTAGTTATATCACGTTTGCGGCCCTGAAACCCACCTCAGCAGCGCTAAAGAAACTGCATCTTTTTTACTCTCTGACCTTCTCTCTCTCTCCCTATATATATATATATGTATACATAGGTATATATATATATGCTCATAGCTGTCTTGTTTTCATTAACTCAAGCATGTTAAGTAACCTAAAGCTCCTCGATATCTCCTATCTCACAATGCCTCTTTTCCATGCCAGGTCCCACTACATACGCTTTCGTCACCACCTACGCGATTTTAAACTGAAAAATCCAGTCTCGTTTATCTTATTTAGCGTGGCTCGCTAACTGAACTCAACATAAAATTATGACGTCACCAACTCTGCCCCCACCCTCTCCCCCAGCTAGGTTTCTTCCATAATTTCATGCACAATTTACTTGCTTTCTTCTACTGACCAACTACTCTGGATCAAATTCCAACCTCGTTACTGAATCTTACTGCCCTCAGTTGTCCATAGCTCACCGTTCCTTTTTTAGTCTCACATGTCATAGTCCCAGCTTTGCCTTAGCCCATCTACTAATGGGCCACTATTGAGGCCTATCTACCCCGCCATTCTCTATGGTACTCTTTTTCGTCATTCCGTTTTCTTGTATGAATCGTCATCTATTTACCGATCCATATATGTCTGGCTCCTTCAAAGTCTCACCTTATTTTCTGTCTCCCACTGTATAGCAACAGAATGGGTATAAGCTCGACACACCTTGATATCCTTTTGCTTACGCTGCCTCCTTTCCACACCAGGTCTCACCACGTATACTTCTGTCAACACCTCTGCAATTTTGAACTGGGAACTCCAGTCTCATTTACCGCACTTAGCGTGGCTCACTAACTGAACTCAGCACGCAGTCATGATGTCATCAATTCTGCCCCACCATATTCCCCAGCTAAGATTTTACGTAATTTCATGCTTAACTTATTTTTTTCTTCTGTTGAATGACTATTCTAGCAGAAATATTACCCTGCACATTGAATTTTTCTGGCCTCCACTTAAGGGCTTCCTTTTTTAAACTCACGTTTAATGGCCTCAACCTTTCTTAGGGATCCGCTGCTTTTATGAGCCGGTGCTTCACTTTTGTTTTCCTTTCCGTTAACCGTTGATCTTCAGCAGGGTTATACCCAGACTGTGTTTCTCCATCTCACTTCCCTTTCCAATGCTTCTCAACGCCGATAAACCACCTCGGGCACTACACTGACCACCTTTCTGGCTGGTGCACCTGGATGACAATGTTGTACGGCCGTCTGTCGATCGCTGTTCCCGTTGGCTCTGTTGTCCAAGTTCTCACAACCTGACTAATTTATCCTGGAACATATACCCCTATCGTGGTTGCTCAGCCCTCTGTACAATCACCAATGATCACTCACGCCAGTCCCAACGGTGCGGGGTGTGGTCGGATCCCAGCTTTGGCCGGCGCACATCGGGCGTGCAAGCCGTCTGCAACGATGTGCGAGCGCAATTAGACTCGTGGATTACACCTCCTGTGTTCATTTCACGAAGTGTTTTTCAGGTTGGGTGTCCGGCGCATGGTGAGCCCCACCCACTAGCACCAGCTGCGGATTGCTTGCTCCAACTCTGCTTGCCCTACCGCATTCATCACTGTCCGTTGCGGACCGCATGCTTCCACCATTCTTCCGCCACGTTTTGCTCATCTATTCTTCTTGTCAGCATTCTTATCGCTTCACTCCTGTGTTGTTCTACCTCTGTATGCACGCCCACTCATTCTGTCCTTTTCCCCGATGTTTTTCACCATGACGGCCCTCACTGCATGATGTCACTCTCCTCCTATCTATTTTACTCTGCCAAAGCGCGAAATACTTCTTTTTCCACCCATGTTGCACGTTCTGGCTCTTAATCTCTATCCACTTGGTACCTACATATACTTACATAGCTCACTAATTGCATAGCTCACTAGCTATCATTCTGAGATAGCCTCTTTTGTCCATCTTATACTTCCCAACATTAAGCACCGGACAAATCCTCAACCATGACCAATCACCATATAAGAACACGCCGTTCCAACGTTTTCATATGTTACGACCAAATTTATTATCTTTCCACCACCATATTTTCCATGTTTGACTCCGCAATTCTTCCGTGAATCTTCCTCTAAGTCAGCGTCCGGATAAGCATTTTCTGGCTCAATCCGTTTGTGCAATGGCCTGCAAGCAAGTAGCTCTCCAGTTTCATTCCCCCAACTCCGACGCGCAACTATTTTTCGTGCATTTTTGTTCCACCACAGGGCTTCCTGTTCGGAGTATTTTCTTCTTCTCGGTATTCATCCTATGCCATCTACAGTATAACGACCTGGCTGGTAACATCGTAGCTGGTTTTTTGCGGTCGGTACTTCTATTTGTTTCGTGTATTGCTCGCTACGGGCATCTTCAGTGTGCCCTTCAGGCTGCGCTGCTTTTCCGCGTTCAACCTAAAATAAGGTCACCGTAAAGTCTTCACCCTCACCTACAGTTTCAAGCCATGTAATCTACCATTGACTGATCTTTCTGATCCTCCACGTTCTTATTTCTCTTCCATGTAACTTGATGTTACAGCTGCTGCATATTTGCACCACTGTTCTCCAAACCTCCAAGTTATCCCTCCTCATTGAACTTTCACACTTCTCCAACCAACCGTAATTCCATTCGCTCTGCGTTCTCCAGCCACTTTCTTGCTGCATAATGTACGTCCATCTATTACCTCTTCACCTATTTTCAACCGTCACCACCTGCCACACTTGCGTTAATCAAGTTTTTAGATTCACTCTTACCTGTCTTCGTCGATCCTTTCCTTCATATTCCCCAGCTTATCAACTTTTGCCCACAGCAATCACTTCTGTGCTTCCAAGGTTGTTTCTGTTTCAGTGCTGATCCCTCATGTTCACGCGTCATAAACAAATTCATCAGGGTTTATCGAAGTTAATTCTGTACCAGTTGAACCAACCCTACCTGTCCCGTCCAACCACTGCTACCTCCGTGTCCCGGCTCTTCATGGCTATTTGCTCCTGCTGTGATATATACATGTACCTATACATTTTTTATATCCACATAGTTTTTCTGCCTCCTTCAGTTCTTCGCCGGCCAGTTCTTTTGCCACCATGCCACCGTCCCTCATGATATGCGCCCATTTCGTCCATAACTTTGCCTCACATTTACCGTGTCTCGATCCTTCCGCAGCTTTGATGCCATCTGACTCACTTTTTGCGTCTTGCATTTCAGCTCCCTATTTTCAACTTGACACTGTCCGTTCATTGCAATAACCCATAGTCCATGGCTACCTAATCCCCAGCTATACAACTCACTTTTTTGCTCCTATCTTATTTTCTTTCTTCCTATTTTCTTCATCGTTTCCAGCAACGATAGTTTCTCACGCCGATTTTCAGTCCTCCTCATGTAATACTCCCAGGCTCCGTTCTCCCCCACTTGGCTCAGCCAGCTGCTCCATCTGACCTTGACCTTCACACTCGCCGGGCCCATATTTGAATCCATCACCGGGTTCACTGAAACTCCCCTTTGGTGTGCATACATTTATCTTCCTCTCATCTCTGTGTTACGTACTTCTAAGTTTCTCATGAAATTTGTTTGTCAGTGTTGTCGCTTGTGAAATTTTGATCGTGCTTTAGGCACGCTTCGGGCGTCTCCACCGCTATGGCGGGCCCAAATTGGTCGTGCGCGCCGTCTGCAACGATGTGCAAGCGCAATAAGGCTTGTGACCACACCTCTTGTGTTCACTTCACGAACTGTGTTTTGAGGTTGAATGCCTAGCGCACGTCCAGTGTAACGGTTATTCCGACTGTGAGCAACGCGTGGCCTATTCAAAACGAATCCCAAAACCAGAACAAGATTGATTCGTAGTTTCTACTCTAATGGATTAACAGGTTATACGCACATAAATATGTAAAAACCTCAACTGTACGGCCACAACGTTTAGCAACGAGGACCAGAGTTCAACAAATGTCAATGTCAGGTGCCACCGTCACGGCATTCCAAGTTCGAATCAAAATTATGCCACTTCACGTGAGCAAAATATAAACAAACGTGGAAGTGTAGTGATTAATGCATGTTGTACTTGTTTGAGGGTCAATAAAATAAAGAGCACAGCGTCAACAATACAAGTATAGGACAACGGCTAGGGAGGATTTCCACGCATCTACGCTACTGCCAGTCCCGCTCACCAGCATCAGTTGTGGATCGAGCGCTCCAACTTTCCTCGGACTACCGCATCCGACACTGCCGGTTGATAACTGCATGCTCCCCATCCTTCCTCCGCCACGGCACGCTCACCCATAGTTCCTATCGTCTGTTGCCACTTTCCATTTTCGTCGCTCTACCACGGTATGCCCACCCACCCATTCTGTCCTTCCTCCTATCGCCTCTCGCCGTATCACCTCTCATTGCACGACGTCATTAACGTCCTGCCCATTCTTCTCTGCCGACGCTCGCCAATATTTCTTTTATCTACCTGACGTCGTTGTCGCTTTTTAGTTTTCATTCACTTGGTATCACCCCATGCTCGTAATGCCCGTTGATAGCATTCTAATACCTCACCGCTTGTCGTTTTGTTAAACCCCCCTTGTTTTCCCTCCTCACGCGCAATGCCGTGAGGCACCGGTTACACTCGCACCCATGACCAACCCTCATATTAGAACTCCCCGCTTCAAACTTTGCATCTTTTACAGCCGCATCTATTATCTCTTCACCACCACCATGTTTCCCCTTTCTTGGCTCCATGTTTCCTCTGTGGTTCTTTCCATTGGGCAGTGTCCCGATTAGCATCCCTCCGCTCAGTTCACCTGTTCAATTGACTGCTGGCACGCAGCTCTCCAGTTCCATTGCCCCAACTCCGTCGCGCATTCATTTCTTGCACCTTTTGTTCTATTACCGGCTTACCTCTCCTGGTGTCTCTCGCTCTCATTTCTCTGTCTACTTTGCGTCTCATCCGGGGTAAAGCGATATGATTGGCCATATCTAACCTGTGTCTCTTCGGTCTTTGCCTTCACCTCCCGTTCCGTATACTACTCGCTACAGGCTTTTTCTGTGTGCCTTTCAGTTTGGTCTGCTTTTCCATGCTCCACCGAGTGTAAAGACAGCCTCAAGTCATGATGTTCTTTTACAATTTCAAATTGTTTGATCTGCCACTACCGGATTCCTCTGGTCCGTCACCGCGTGCTGCACCTCAAATAGTTAAATAATTGGCCCATTACCACCTGTTTTCTTTGATTCTATCCTTCTTCTTTCCTCTTCTATGAAGTGCTCCTTACAGCCGTCACATTTTCTGCGATTCCGCAGTTCTTTTTCTCTCTCTGTTGGGCCGCCATGTCCACCTGTCATGAAGTCATTCTCCACGATATTCCACAGTTAATTTTACAACCAATTGATCTGAAGTTACCTACCTCTCCCAGTGACCGATAATTTTTTCTAGGACCCCATTTTTATTGCCCCTGCTCCTCTTATATATATATATGCATAATATGTATACTTGCACATATATGTATACGTACATTCACTTTGCATCTTGCAGTTCCTCACTGGCCATTTCTCTTGCTATCATCCCGCCGACCGTCATGATATGCATTCATCCCTCCTACATCTGTGCCACACATCCACCGTATCCTATCCTCCTGGATCTTTTGTGTCATCCGATCCACTCTCTACGTCTTGCATTTCTTGCTCCCTGTTTTACGATGAGTCTTGCATCATCTGCCGACCATCCACTGCAGGGCAATAATGCTTCATTGATATCTAATCCATCGCAGCGCATCTCACTTTTTCTCCACGGTCCACCGCTACTTCAGTTTCTTATACAGATTTCTAGCTTTCTTCATGTATATCTTTCGGCCTCCAGATGTTTCCACTCGGACCGGTCACACTCCCCACCCAACCTTGACTTGCAAATTTACCGAGCGTTCACATACCTCCGTCCTTCAGTTCATTCAAACTACCTACATTTTCTATGGTGTGCATACGCTTATCATACTTTCACCCCAACTTATTCCCCCTTCTGAGCCTTTTTATCCTACTTTTCATGCAAAATTTCCACATTTTTATGAATGATGTCCGTCCAATCCATCACCTGTATAAACATGATCATGCACCCGGCGTGCTTCGGGCGTCTCCGAAATAAACCATTATTATAATTATTAAACCGTAGGCCCAGGAGCAGAACCAAAGTCCACCAAGTGGTACTACAGACGTAAGCCCCAAAACACCGCAATCAGGTAGCTGGAAGTCGTTTGCGGAAGAAGTAGCCACACCTGAGAGGACAGTCGTTAGAACGAGCGGGCCATTTCCGAGAGCTTGCCATGCGGTCGCTGCTTCAACTCTCTCGAAGCAGACCGACGAGAGCCAGTGGACGGAGCAGAAGCCGAGAAGGGCGAGGCAGGTCAACAAGAAGGGCGACTGTCATAGAGCGAAAGATGGGTTGGCCAGGGTGGATGACCCTGCTCTTCTGGTACTAGAAAACAAGGTGAAGTACTTGCAGGGGCAGATCTTGTCGATGGGCAGGGTCTCAAGCCACAGGCTTCTGATCCTAAAGCAGGAAGAACCCGTTATAAGGGAATCGAAGACCAGGATAGACATTGACAGGAGGAGGGTCTGCGACATACTGCGAATCGCAGGTGTTCCGTACCCTCCTACTCTAAGAAGGGTGCACAGAGTGGGGACATGGAAGTCACCACTAGGGAACAAAGGCGAACTTCGTGCGAGACCAATACTGGTGGAGTTCGCTGATGAGGCTACCCGGGATAGACTACTGGCGAGGGCAGCGGTAGTGGCTCAGATTACCAAGGGCAGATACCAGATTGTGCCGGACGAGCATAGGGTAAGGCCTGGTGGTCTAGCCCCGGGAAGTAACCTTTCTCGACCGGCCAGGGTGCTGGTGAGAAACCTAAACGTTCAGCGGAATGCCGTACTCGGCTCTCAGGCCCCAACCCCGACAATAGTAAAGAAGCAACGTGCGGGGTCGCTAATAGTTGTAATTGAAGATGCGCTGGAAGACGAGAATTGGCAGTACTGTCCGAAGATAGATGACAGCGCGACCCCTGCCAGTCTGGATGTTGTGGCCACTCCTATAGAGATGGATTGGGAGTCGTCGGAAATTCTGAACCATCAGCCGGCTTCATGCACCCCAGTGGGGACATCCGAAGCAAAAAACGTGTCATCATCTCAGGCGTTGCGCCTGAGAAACAGTCAGGAATGAATAACAAAAGACACCTAGGCGACGGAGCAAACGCGGTGGTGCTATATACTAGCGCGTGTAATATTAGAAACAAATGGGCGGAACTTGCCAAAACCGCTGACGAACAGAAAGCATCAATAGTTGCCGTCACGGAAACGTGGCTTTCTGAAGAAGACCATGTGCCAGGCCTAATAAGTAACAGTTTTGCAGTCTACAGGCAGGATCGGAAACAAGATTGCCTTGGTGGTGGAGTAGCCATCCTCGTTAGGTCAGGTGCAAACCACCTTGAGTCCCAGACCAAGATGTGCACTCGCAATATCCAGTTGTGCGCTGTTGCAATCATCCCTCCAGGCAGAAGGGTTAACGTCGTCTGTGTCTACATGGCACCAAGCACAAACCACGAAGAGGACGTTTGTTTGCTGCGGACTTTGACTGAACTAGTTAAGGACGCACGAAAGACCCTCATAGTGGGTGACTTCAATCTTCCGCACATCGACTGGGTGGCTGAGGTCTGCGTGCCGGGATCGGAGGAGCAAACCTACTTAGAATGGCTGCATGATAATCCGTTGCATCAGCATATTAGGGAGAATACCAGATATAGGACTGGATGCGTTCCATCCTTGCTGGATCTAGCTATAACGAACTTCCCCAACGATGTGGCTGGACTGCATTATTGTGCACCGCTGGGAAAGAGTGACCACGTGTGTGTCAAAATAGTTCTATGCATGCGGCAACCGAAGGTACCCTCAAGGCTGATTAGGAATTTCGGTAGTATGGACATAGATAGGCTTCGTAATAGGGCGATGGGTTTGACCTGGGACGCGCCAGAGGAGGCTACCGTGGAGGAGCGCTGGCAGGCCATAAAGGGATCCCTGACTGCCATACAGGAAGAGTTCGCACCCTTCAAACGAAGGAGTGGGGAGGGCAAACCCATGTGGTGGAAGGCTGCAATAGCCAAGACCATCAGATGTAGAAACCACAGCTGGAACCAGTACAAAGCTTCTGGCAGTCAGCAAGCCTGGAACCGCTATACGAAGCTGAGAAACGAGACTGTAAGCCTTTTGAGAACTTCTAAACGGGAATTTGAGCTCAAATTGGCCCAGTCTGTAAGACAACAGCCGAAGAAGTTCTACAGCTATGTACAATCTAAAGGCTCAACAAGAAATGCTGTAGGTCCGCTATCCACTAGAGATTATGGTATTGTCACTGATGACCAGGGCAAAGCAGACGCCCTGGGGGAATACTTTGGTAGTGTACATAGGATAAATAGTGGGGTACGAGTAGATCTGGCTCTGGTGCATCCTTCCCCTCAGTTAAACGAGCTAGATCTCTCAGAGGAATGCGTGCGTAAGTACCTACAGGAGTTAAACAGCCACAAGTCAGCGGGCCCAGATGGCATTCATCCAGCTATCATCAAGCCGTTGGCGGATATCATAGCTCCATCGGTATGCAGGCTGTACAGATCCACGTTGGACCAGGGTAAGCTGCCTCAGGACTGGAAAGTCGCAACAGTCGTGGCAATATATAAGAGTGGGCCTAAGTCGGACGTGCAGAACTACAGGCCGGTAAGCCTAACTAGCATTCTCTGTAAAGTCCTCGAGAAGATCATCCAGCACTTACTGCAGCACTCCACGCTAAGCCCGGCGCAGCATGGATTCCTGAAAAATAGATCTTGTCTGACCAATCTCCTGTGCTTCTTAGATGAAGTAACTCGACGACTGGACGAAGGTAAGGAAGTTGAGGTATGTTACCTCGACTTTAGCAAGGCGTTCGACTCCGTTAATCATCGTCTTTTGCTCCGCAAGATGAAGACTTTCGGTATAGATGGGCCAGTATATAGGTTGCTGCAGGACTTCCTCTCCCACAGGACGTTTTACGTCAAAGTGGGGGACAGGTGCTCCAGTTTGGTGAACGTCACCAGTGGTGTACCTCAGGGATCCGTCCTAGGCCCGGTCCTATTCTTGTTATTTATTAATGACCTAGCATCCACTCTTCAATCGCCCAGCTTTATTTTTGCGGATGATGTGAAGATTGTTGGATCTGAGGGTAGGGCGGACTTGGGCAGGGAAATCGGTACCATCCTGAACTGGGCATACAAATGAGACTTACCTCTAAACGCTCAAAAAAGCCATTTGTTGTCAAGGGCAACAGAGAGCCTAACTGTCGCTCATGATCAAGGGCTGTTCACCGTAGAGGCAGCCAGTAGGGTTAAAGACCTGGGGATCATCATAAAAAGTGCCTTCAAATGGTCGGAGCAGTGCAACGCGGCTGCGCATAAGGCTCGTGGGGAGCTCGTTAGACTGCGATCAGCTTTGTCTTGCCGGAAGCCGGAGGTATTCGTACCTATTTACATGGCTATAGTACGACCTCACTTAGAAGGTAGCGTGCAGGCTTGGTCACCCTTCTACAAAAAGGACGCCGCCTGCCTAGAGAAAGTCCAACGTCTCGCCACGCGAATGGTTGAAGGGCAGAGGGGTAAGACTTACGAGCAGAGACTCTGTGACCTGAATCTCTTCTCGTTGGAAAGGAAGAGAAATTGAGGAGATCTCATAGAAACGTTCAAGGTAAAGAAAGGCTTTTCTGGCCTTAGACCAGGTAGTCTATTCCTAGTGGCCGTAAACTCCAGAACAAGGGGACATGAGAAGAAGTTGATAAAAGCCCGATCGAGGTAGATGGCTAGATCGCACTTCTTCAGCAACAGGGTTGTGAACAGTTGGAACGGTCTGCCTGGTGAAATGGTAGATCTGCAGACAGTCCAATCATTCAAAGGAGCCCTAGATCGCAAGTGGTACGAGATCTTTCCTTGTAGTGAGCCTTGAGTATATCAACTAGATGGATGACGGATTGCACTGTGGTCCTTCTGGAGTACGTTTTAACAGACTTTTCCTTTCATTGCATACTGTCTCAGTGAACGCTCACGATGCACAATGTCTCTCGCAGTTGATGTGCGATGAGGTTTTCCGTTTCCCTCTCATTTTTAGCGGGGATTCGACGAAATACACTCGGCAGTGGTGGGTGCATAACTGGTGTGCATACCATCGAAGGAATTCTGGACGCTCGATTGGCCGTGGCCATTACCTGTCTTGTGCAGACTGAACTGAACTGAACTTTGCTGGGCTGACTGTGGCGGCAGAGGAAATTCATTGGACACCGAGACACACAAATGCCTCCGTAGAGGAACGTTGGGAGACCATCAAGATGGGGCTACTCGAACTTACAGATGAGTTCGCACCCCTGATGGTGGCAAGTAGTAGAAGTCTACCCCCATGGTGGAAGTCAAAGGTCCGCAAGGCCATAGTTATTCGTAGGCAACGATGGGCGGCGTACAAGCTGTACAGAACTCAGGGGACATGGAATAGCTGTAAGATGGCTAGGAACAGGGCTCAAGAGATCCAAAGAGTGGAGAAATATGCTTTCAAGCGTCGGTTAGCCGCGTCGGTCCGCACAAACCCAAAGCGATTCTACGCCTACGTGCAATCTCACAAACGTATGAGAGAGAGCGTAGCAACTTTGGAAGGAGCACAGGGACGACTAGCTCTAAACGACGAAGACAAGGCTGACATGCTCTTGGAATTCTTCAAGAGCATATATCGACCAGAAAGTAGTTTGGAGGAAAGAATGGAGGGCCCACAGGCGCCTCCAATACCCGAACTTACTGTAGGAGAAGAAGAAGTGTACGCGGAGTTGCAAACTTTGAATAGAAACAAAGCAGCAGGTCCAGACGGGATTCATCCAGCAATCTTCAGCCTCTGGCCGAGGTCCTGAAGGCTCCGGTGATGAAGCTGCATGAAACGTCACTTAGGGAGGGAATTGTGCCGGGAGACTGGAGGAGAGCAACAGTGGTAGGCATTTACAAGAGTGGGCCCCGGCAAAAGGCGGAAAATTACCGGCCGGTTAGCTTGACTTCGGTACTGTGTAAGTGCCTGGAGAGAATAGTCAGGAAGCAGATCTCTAAGCATTTGGTTCAACACAACCTCATATCAAATGCTCAGCATGGGTTTGTGGCAGGGCGATCCTGTCTGACGAATCTCCTGCTGTTCCTCGATGAGGTAACCAAGCGTCTGGACGAAGGGCAATCGATTGCGGTCTGTTACTTGGACTTCAGCAAGGCATTTGATTCCGTGAACCACAGATTTCTGGACGTCAAACTGCAGTCCATGGGAATTGTTGGAAAGGCAAGACAATGGATAAGTAGTTTCTTAGCAGGGCGAACCTTTAGTGTTAAGGTGGGTAGCCATGTTTCAAAACCGGAAGGTGTAACAAGTGGGGTGCCACAGGGCTCGGTGCTCGGCCCTCTGCTCTTCCTCATCTTCATCAACGACCTAGCACGTGGGCTTACAAACCCCACCTTTATGTTTGCCGATGACGTCAAGATAGCTGGAGTAGATATATAACTTGACGTGTTAGCAGTACAAAACTGGGCACGCAAATGGGACCTTCCACTAAACCTCACCAAGTGTCAATGCTTGACCACAATTACAGGGGCTAGTGAGAATAGTGTGGGTTCGTTGCAAGTGGTCTCGCAGGTCAAAGACTTGGGCGTTATAATGGACAACAGCTTTAAGCCGTCAAAGCAGTGCACCTCAGCAGCCAATACGGCCAGGAGAGAACTCTTTCGAGTTAGATCCATTATGTCGTGTAGAGATCCGGAGATATTCGTTCCGATATATCAGGCCATAGTTAAGCCGCATATGGAGTACTGCGTGCAGGCCTGGGCACCGTACTACTAGAAAGATATCGACTGTCTGGAGAAAGTGCAAGGGCTAGCCGCTAGAATGGTGGCTGACTACCGTACTCCTCTGCTGGAGTACGGTAGTCAGATAGTGCACTCTGGTCTTGTCCGAGACCGTGAGATCCTAGAAAGAGTTCAGCGGGCCTCCACCAAGGCAGTAAGTGGTCTATCCCATCTACCTTATCCCGTCCGCCTCTCACTCCTCAACCTCTATCCCCTTGGCGTAAGACGCGTAAGAGGTGATCTGTTTTTGATGTTTCAACTTTTTGAATCAGGTCAAAGCGATTACTTCTTCTCCGTCTGTCCAGCCTCCTCTCTCCGTGGTCACAGCAGAAAAGTTTTCAAACCGAGGCCACGCACTTCACTAAGGATTAACGTTTTTAGCTATAGGGTTATTACCATGTGGAATGCACTTCCGGAAGATATTGTTCTCTCGCAGGACAAAACTATCTTCAAGAAAAAGCTAGACCTCTACCTGGGTCTCTCCCAATAATTCCCTTTGTCAAAAAAACAAACAAAATAGTTGTCTTTTATCGCATATATGTTCATGAATGCCGCACCCCCACTCCGCTTAAGGCACTGTCCACAGTGTGACACTGAATGAGGTTATATGTATCTTGTTTTCGTTGCCACCCCCGCCCCCCCGCTTCTTTTTACTCTCGATTCAGCTCGGTGAATCCGACAGAAGATCAAAGATTTCCTAAAGAACCGGGACAATTGGGCTCAAAGCCTCGAACCCGTGTAGTACTTCAAGACAACTACACAGCGCGTCTCCGTGCCCTAGACCTATTCTCGATGGAAAGACGGCGCATTCGCGATGATTTGATAAAAACCTTCAAGCTAATGAAAGGACTGCCAGGAATAAGTCGAGAAGACCTTTTTTCTCTGATCCCCGAGAGAGGCACAAGGGGGCATAGCCTTAGATTACAAAGGAAACATTCGAGGCTCCAAATTAGGGCGAAGTACTTCTCAAATAGAGTGGTACCCTATTGGAATAACCTCCCGGAAGAGGTCATAAATATCACAACAGTGAAGGCTTTTAAGAAAGCAGTAGACCTATTTTGGGTGGCAGTATACCCCGAGTTATGTTAAGCAGCTTTTAGGGTCAGATGCAATTTACTTATTGTTTCCACCTTACTCTGCCAGGGCTGATACTGTACAAAATTTCTGCCTTTCAGAAAAAGAAAATCACGCAGTGTTGGGAGCTACGGAAACGCGCCGACAACACAACTATCTGGACACACGATTGGCTCTAGCCACACCAAGTCCTGTGCAAACTGAACTGAACCCGACCCCGGCAATAGTAAAGAAGCCACGTGCGGGGTCGCTAATAGTTGTAATCGAAGATGCGCTGGAAGACGAAAATTGGCAGTGCTGCCCGAAGATAGATGACAGCGTGATCCCTGCCAGGCTGGATGTTGTGGCCACTCCTATAGAGATGGATTGGGAGTCGTCGGAAATTCTGAACCATCAGCCGGCTTCATGCACCCCAGTGGGGACATCCGAAGCAAAAAACGTGTCATCATCTCAGGCGTTGCGCCTGAGAAACAGTCAGGAATGAATAACAAAAGACACCTAGGCGACGGAGCAAACGC
Organism: Fasciola hepatica; assembly: GCA_948099385.1. NCBI lineage: Eukaryota > Metazoa > Platyhelminthes > Trematoda > Plagiorchiida > Fasciolidae > Fasciola > Fasciola hepatica. Next base: position 741,393 of record CANUEZ040000150.1, read on the forward strand.
GGTGGTGCTATATACTAGCGCGTGTAATATTAGAAACAAATGGGCGGAACTTGCCAAAACCGCTGACGAACAGAAAGCATCAATAGTTGCCGTCACGGAAACGTGGCTTTCTGAAGAAGACCATGTGCCAGGCCTAATAAGTAACAGTTTTGCAGTCTACAGGCAGGATCGGAAACAAGATTGCCTTGGTGGTGGAGTAGCCATCCTCGTTAGGTCAGGTGCAAACCACCTTGAGTCCCAGACCAAGATGTGCACTCGCAATATCCAGTTGTGCGCTGTTGCAATCATCCCTCCAGGCAGAAGGGTTAACGTCGTCTGTGTCTACATGGCACCAAGCACAAACCACGAAGAGGACGTTTGTTTGCTGCGGACTTTGACTGAACTAGTTAAGGACGCACGAAAGACCCTCATAGTGGGTGACTTCAATCTTCCGCACATCGACTGGGTGGCTGAGGTCTGCGTGCCGGGATCGGAGGAGCAAACCTACTTAGAATGGCTGCATGATAATCCGTTGCATCAGCATATTAGGGAGAATACCAGATATAGGACTGGATGCGTTCCATCCTTGCTGGATCTAGCTATAACGAACTTCCCCAACGATGTGGCTGGACTGCATTATTGTGCACCGCTGGGAAAGAGTGACCACGTGTGTGTCAAAATAGTTCTATGCATGCGGCAACCGAAGGTACCCTCAAGGCTGATTAGGAATTTCGGTAGTATGGACATAGATAGGCTTCGTAATAGGGCGATGGGTTTGACCTGGGACGCGCCAGAGGAGGCTACCGTGGAGGAGCGCTGGCAGGCCATAAAGGGATCCCTGACTGCCATACAGGAAGAGTTCGCACCCTTCAAACGAAGGAGTGGGGAGGGCAAACCCATGTGGTGGAAGGCTGCAATAGCCAAGGCCATCAGATGTAGAAACCGCTATTGGAACCAGTACAAAGCTTCCGGCAGCCAGCAAGCCTGGAATCGCTATACGAAGCTGAGAAACGAGACTGTAAGCCTTTTGAGAACTTCTAAACGGGAATTTGAGCTCAAATTGGCCCAGTCTGTAAGACAACAGCCGAAGAAGTTCTACAGCTATGTACAATCTAAAGGCTCAACAAGAAATGCCGTAGGTCCGCTATCCACTAGAGATTATGGTATTGTCACTGACGACCAGGGCAAAGCAGACGCCCTGGGGGAATACTTTGGTAGTGTACATAGGATAGATAGTGGGGTACCAGTAGATCTGGCGCTGATACATCCTCCTCAGTTAAACGAGCTAGATCTCTCAGAGGAATGCGTGCGTAAGTACCTACAGGAGTTAAACAGCCACAAGTCAGCGGGCCCAGATGGCATTCATCCAGCTATCATCAAGCCGTTGGCGGATATCATAGCTCCATCGGTATGCAGGCTGTACAGATCCACGTTGGACCAGGGAAAGCTGCCTCAGGACTGGAAAGTCGCGGCAGTCGTGGCAATACATAAGAGTGGGCCTAAGTCGGATGTGCAGAACTACAGGCCGGTAAGCCTAACTAGCATTCTCTGTAAAGTTCTCGAGAAGATCATCCGTGCCCATATCTGCCAGCACTTACTGCAGCACTCCATGCTAAGCCCGGCGCAGCATGGATTCCTGAAAAATAGATCTTGCCTGACCAATCTCCTGTGCTTCTTAGATGAAGTAACTCGACGACTGGACGAAGGTAAGGAAGTTGAGGTATGTTACCTCGACTTTAGCAAGGCGTTCGACTCCGTTAATCATCGTCTTTTGCTATGCAAGATGGAGACTTTCGGGATAGGTGGGCCAGTATATAGGTTGCTGCAGGACTTCCTCTCCCACAGGACGTTTTACGTCAAAGTGGGGGACAGGTGCTCCAGTTTGGTGAACGTCACCAGTGGTGTACCTCAGGGATCCGTCCTAGGCCCGGTCCTATTCTTGTTATTTATTAATGACCTAGCATCCACTCTTCAATCGCCCAGCTTTATTTTTGCGGATGATGTGAAGATTGTTGGATCTGAGGGTAGGGCGGACTTGGGCAGGGAAATCGGTACCATCCTGAACTGGGCATACAAATGAGACTTACCTCTAAACGCTCAAAAAAGCCATTTGTTGTCAAGGGCAACAGAGAGCCTAACTGTCGCTCATGATCAAGGGCTGTTCACCGTAGAGGCAGCCAGTAGGGTTAAAGACCTGGGGATCATCATAAAAAGTGCCTTCAAATGGTCGGAGCAGTGCAACGCGGCTGCGCATAAGGCTCGTGGGGAGCTCGTTAGACTGCGATCAGCTTTGTCTTGCCGGAAGCCGGAGGTATTCGTACCTATTTACATGGCTATAGTACGACCTCACTTAGAAGGTAGTGTGCAGGCTTGGTCACCCTTCTACAAAAAGGACGCCGCCTGCCTAGAGAAAGTCCAACGTCTCGCCACGCGAATGGTTGAAGGGCAGAGGGGTAAGACTTACGAGCAGAGACTCTGTGACCTGAATCTCTTCTCGTTGGAAAGGAAGAGAAATTGAGGAGATCTCATAGAAACGTTCAAGGTAATGAAGGGCTTTTCTGGCCTCAGACCAGATAGTCTATTCCAATTGGCCGTAGACTCCAGAACAAGGGGACATGAGAAGAAGTTGATAAAAGCCCGATCGAGGTTGATGGCTAGATCGCACTTCTTCAGCAACAGGGTTGTGAACAGTTGGAACGGTCTGCCTGGTGAAATGGTAGATCTGCAGACAGTCCAATCCTTCAAAGGAGCCCTAGATCGCAAGTGGTACGAGATCTTTCCTTGTAGTGAGCCTTGAGTATATCAACTAGATGGATGACGGGAAGCACTGTGGTCCTTCTGAAGTATGTTTTAGCAGACTTTTTCCCTCATTGCATACTGTCTCAGTGAACGCTCACGATGCATAATGTTTTGGTCGAACGCACGACTTGTGGACTCAATTCCCGTCCAGCGAATAAAGACGCAGAACGACAGCGATTGATGGTTTTTGTACTTGTATTGATTGCCCTGTATGAAGTACAGGAGAAGGGAGGCTGATCTAGCTAATCACCAGAGCTGATGAGCTGGAGCGCGCCTTGCCGTTTTGACGTAGTGTGACGAAGGTTCTTCTTCTTTTTTCACGTGTTCTTATTTTTACACCGGTGGACTTAAACAAAGCGCGCCTAAGCTCTAAGCTCGCAATTGTATTTTATTGAATTTGGTGTCTGCGAAGCCGCTACATCAGTCCCCCTCCAGAAGGACGACCGAGTAGGAGAACTTCGACCTAAGAGAGCGTCGTGAGTTGAGCCAAAAACCAGCTGAATAGTTCCAGCTGGAAAAGGTTTGTGCTCAGCACCTCTAAGGTGATCTAAGGACCTCTGGGCCATATATAGCCGCAGAGAAGGTTACTCACGCGTGAACTGGTGGGGTATCCTCTCCCCGTGCTCTCTATCTAGAAACCTTAAGTGGGGACAGGGACGTGCCAAACCATGTACAAGGCACGTAGGCAACAACAACAACAACAAAAAATGGTAATGTTCATATAGTGACACATGTCCATTGTTAGTGGTGTGCCAGATCCTTCCTAGGTAAACAACGACTGACCCTAGAAGAGATAAGAAAAACTGGATACAGTATGCAATCAAAAGGGGAAATCTATGTAAGAACAATAAAGTCAACGAATCGTGCAGGGAAACGAACATGCCTACCAGACCTGGTGGAACGTGATGGGGGGTCGACCTGTGACTCACGCGTGCTGGAGCTAGATGTTGTTGGGGTCGGGCAAACGTCTGTGTTTTTACCATCGACGGGCAACGGCGTAGGCTGGGTTTCCGAGTCGACGAACGCTGGCTTAAGGCGGTCGATGCTGACGGTTTCTTGCCGACCATTGAGATCGATGATGAACGTTTTTTCTAAACGCCGAATGACTTTGTGCGGGCCAGAATAAGCTGGAGTCAACGGGCGGCGGCTCGGCGTACGCAGAAAAACGTGCGTGCACGTATGTAGGTGACTGGGAATAAACGACGGCCGATCTGTCGAACGGACAGGAATACCAATCTTCTGACGCATGTAGATCATGAGACGTTGAGTGTAGTCTCCAAGGTTGGGGAAAGGTGCGCTCACCTTGGGTGCGACAAATTCACCAGGGAGACGAGCGGTGGTGCCGAATGTCATGGACGCAGGTGTGCAGGGAGTGTCGCTGCGCAACGTATTGCGAATGCCCAATAAAACCAGTGGTAAGACGTCCGTCCACTGAGGATTGTTGTGAGCACTGAGCGAAGTGTTGAGGTGCCGGTGAAAACGTTCGACCAAGCCATTTGCCTGGGGATGATAAGCTGTGGTGCGAATACGCTTTGTGCCAGTCAGTTGGAGGAGATTGTCGAAAGTGGCAGATTCAAACTGAGCTCCTCGATCGGTGGTTACTGTGGTAGGACAACCAAAGCGGGAAATCCAGTGTTCCATGAACGCACGGGCGACAGTTTCACTGGATACATCCGGAATGGGTATGGCCTCGGGCCAACGAGTGAAACGATCAATACAAGTGAGTAGATAGATCATACCTCGGGATGGTGGCAAAGGTCCCACAATGTCGACGTGCACGTGAGCGAAACGGGCGTCTGGAGTCTCAAAATTTCCGACTGGACTGGTGGTATGTCGCTGTATTTTGGCTCGCTGACAAGCAATGCAGTTACGTGCCCATTGACGAACGTCGCGATCCATGTTTGGCCAAACAAATCGGGCACGGACTAGTTTGCATGTGGCCTTGATACCCGGATGGGATAGACCGTGCAACACATCGAAAATTGGACGGCGATGTGAAAGTGGTACGATTGGCCTTGGGTGATCCAAGGTGGTGTCGCAGAGGATAGTGCCAGCAGATGACGGAAGAGGCAAAGCCCGCACTCGGAGACTTGTATCGCGAATGGTTTGTTGAAACTCAGGATCCTGCTGGCTTTGTGCCAGGTCCTCGAGATTGATACCGAGAGCAGCGGGTGACCCGAGACTGTGGATCCTGGAAAGAGTATCTGCAGCCACATTAGCTGACCCGGAGATATGACGAATGTCGGTAGAAAATTGCGATATGAAATCCAGCTGGCGAATTTCTCGTGGAGAATGACGATCAGACGCGTTGCGGAAAGCATACAGTAGTGGCTTGTGATCTGTGAAAATGATGAATTCCCGTCCTTCCAGAGCGTGGCGAAAGTGACGTATGGCGGTGTAGACGGCAAGTAACTCACGACCAAACGCACTGTATTTGGATTCTGCGGAAGACAGGCGGCGTGAGTGAAAAGCCAGAGGCTCCCAGGCGCCGTCCACGGCCTGCTGGAGAACGCAGCCAAGTGCGACATCGGAAGCATCAACAGCGATACTGACGGGAGCATGGGGATCCGGATGACGGAGAAGAACCGCAGACGACAAGGCCTGTTTGAGCTGAGAAAAGGCCTCCTGGGCTTGATGGGTCCAGATGAGGGTTCGTTGTTTGCCCCGCAAAAGATCAGTGAGCGGTTGCATCAGGGTGGCGCAGTGTGGGATGAACCGGCGGTAATAATTGACAAAGCCGTTAAAACGTTTAAGCTGTTTGAAGGACTGTGGAAGTGGAAATTCAGCAATATCACTGACCTTGGTTTCAGCCGGACGAATGCCGTTGGCGTCGATGATGTGGCCGAGGAAGAGCAATGACGGCTTCCCTAATTCAGTCTTGGCGGCATTGATGGTAACACCGTGCTCTGTTAACCGCTGAAAGAGCTGTCGAAGATGAAGCTGATGTTCGTCAACGCTGGGGCTAGCGACAAGAATATCATCGATGTAAGCGTGAACGAAGGGCAGTCCGCGGGTAACACCGTCAATAAACCGCTGGAACGTTTGGGACGCGTTGCGCAAGCCAAATGGCATACGGAGAAACTCAAATAGACCAAACGGAGTGGTAACGGCGGTTTTTGCAACGTCCTCGTCGGCGACCGGAATTTGATGATAAGCCCGGACCAGGTCGATTTTGCTGAAGATGGTGGATCCAGCCAGAGCAGACGTGATATCATGAATGTGAGGCACAGGGTATCGATCTGGCGTTGTGACCTGATTGAGGCGACGATAGTCACCACACGGACGCCAGTCGCCCGAAGTTCTCTTCGGCACCATGTGCAATGGAGAGGCCCACGGGCTGTTCGAAGGACGGATGATGCCTAGGTCTAGCATTTTCTGGAATTCAAGACGAGCGACGGCCAGTTTGTCTGGGGCTAGGCGACGCGGACGGGCAAAAACAGGAGGTCCAGCGGTACTGATGTGATGTACAACAGCCGAGCGCACCATGGGTAAGTGGTTTGCCGGTCCGGTTAGAGACGGAAACTCTGCTAAAATTTTGGCGAAGGTATCGTTGGCGATAGGAGCTACGGACGGTCGAACAACGTTGACCAAGCAGACAGATCCAACAACAGCACGATGAGTCACAGGGTCGGTTAACTTACGAGAAGCGGGATGTAACGAAAGGTTGAAATGATGCAGAAAATCAACTCCTAAGATGGGCTGGGAAACGTCAGCAATGACAAAAGTCCACTGGAAAAAACGACGCAACCCCAGATCTAACTTGAGACGCCTAGTACCAAAAGTGGATATACGAGACCCATTGGCGGCCTGAAGCTCTAAAGTTTGCCGGTGCTGACGATCAGAAGGGTTAGGGGGAACGACACTGATCTGTGCGCCAGTGTCAATCAAAAACTGACGGTGGGAGATGAGGTCCTTGATAAATAGAAGACGGCAGGGTGTAGGGAGGCCAACGAGCGCTGCCGTACCTACACGTTGGCCGACGAGTTTCCCTGGTTGTCGTGGAACGTGCACGGGGGTGTACACTTCCTGGCGCTGGCACGATACTGGCGGTGATACCAACACCATGTCCAAGTGTGTGCATCGGGAGAGGATGGCCTAGGAGGACTGCGAGCGGCAATAGGCCGACGGGTGCGAGTTGGGGAGCGGCTACGACGTGCCGAACGTGAAGACTGAATAGCGGTCACGTCCGCCCGAAGGGCACTGAGTTGTGCAGCTAAATCTGTGAGAGTCGCCTCCGTAGTGGTTGTGGACGAACGAACACACTGACTAATTTGGGCGGAGGCGGTTTCCATAAAGCGGTCCGCCGCCAAAGCCAGTCTGTCTAGTGAGACTTCATCTACGAGAAGGGCCAGAGTACATTGCGCTTGTTGGGGTAGCTGCTGCATCCACAATTCTCGCAACATCATGTCACCAACTTGGATGCCCTTGGCCAGCTGTCGCATACGACGCAGAAGCTGTGAAGGCTTCTGGTCACCGAGGGAAATGCCACTAAGCAGCTGACGAAGACGGTTTGAGTCGGAGACCCCGGTGCGATCTAAGATAGCCTGGCGAAGCATATCATAAGGCTTGTCCGTGGGTGGGTTGGAGATGATATCCTCGACAGCTTCAAGAATATTTAAAGGAAGTTCGGCAGTGAGATGCACATACTTCTGTTGCTGGGAGGTGATTCTGGAGGCAGCAAACTGTGCTTCCAGATGAGTCAGCCAAAGAGAGGGATTACCCGGAATGAAAGGTAACGCTTTCACTGGGCGCGCAATAGAGAGCGTTTCAGGCACCGCAGGGTCAGACATAGTTAACTTAGCGTCATCCATATCAAATAGACAGCAAAATAAATATACGATGGCTGATCGAAATTAACACCAAAAAAGGCTCAATACGTATGTGCACAACGAAAACAAAAGGAACGCTGAAGGGCACGGACGATATAATAAATAAATAAAAATTAATAATAACTTGGAACGGGCTCACCAATTGGGTCGAACGCACGACTTGTGGACTCAATTCCCGTCCAGCGAATAAAGACGCAGAACGACAGCGATTGATGGTTTTTGTACTTGTATTGATTGCCCTGTATGAAGTACAGGAGAAGGGAGGCTGATCTAGCTAATCACCAGAGCTGATGAGCTGGAGCGCGCCTTGCCGTTTTGACGTAGTGTGACGAAGGTTCTTCTTCTTTTTTCACGTGTTCTTATTTTTACACCGGTGGACTTAAACAAAGCGCGCCTAAGCTCTAAGCTCGCAATTGTATTTTATTGAATTTGGTGTCTGCGAAGCCGCTACAATGTCTCTCGCAGTTGATGTGCGATGAGGTTTTCCGTTTCCCTCTCATTTTTAGCGGGGATTCGACGAAATACACTCGGCAGTGGTGGGTGCATAACTGGTGTGCATACCATCGAAGGAATTCTGGACGCTCGATTGGCCGTGGCCATTACCTGTCCTGTGCAGACTGAACTGAACTGAACTGAACTGAAGTGAACTGAAATGCGTCACACCAGCCCGACCAGTGGTATATTTGTTTCCGTCGGTTAGTTTAGCCGATTTAGAGTATTTAGATTTTTCAAAATGCAGCGCTTGACCCCCGGGTTTATGCAGATTTTCATATGTGCTGATTTGCATTTATATAATGTCAACTCCCCGCACCATGGATATAGCCATTTCGTCGCAAAATGAGACGAAGCTACTTTCCCCCTGATGCCAGGTGATTCTTCCTGTGTGACCAGTTTCTCATTCCTGAGTCTGGACGAGACGGTTCTTCCTAATGCACTGTCAACGGGTGCACTAAAAAGCGTTTGGCTTACACCCAAGTAGCACGTTGCCCCAAGTTTGCCCCAAGGTTGGGGCTAGCCCCAGGTTTGCCCCAAGTTTGCCCCATGGGGCACGCATGGGGCAAACTCGGAGCTGCACCATGTGGCAGATTTGGCGTGTGCTACTTGGGCATCAATGACTTGCCGTCACCAGCGGTGCGGTCGTCTCCCTCGGTGAGTGTAGCTGTTTTTGAAATTTTTAGAAAACACAGCTCGTCTCCCTCCGTTTAAGTTGATCTTTATCTGTGCTGACTAGATCCTAAATAATGTCAATGCCCCTCACCACTGATACAACCGCTTGCTCAAACGAGGCTACTTTCCCCATGAGGCAATGTGATTCCCCCTCTGTGGCCAGTGTCTCATTCCTCAATCCGGACGAAACGGTCCTTCATAATGCGTGGGCAACGAATGCACTAAAATGTGCAGTCCAAAGTCAGGCTGCAGAGATAGCTGAGCTAAGGGCCACTGTCCGCACCCTTAAGGATGAGCTGACCAGCCTGAGGAGTTTGGTTATCAAATCCCTTCCGGTGTCCCAGGCAGCCGATCAGGCGTGTAAAGTTTCCGAGCAGCGAATTCTTGATGCCGCCAAGATTTTACAAGACACCGAGAATTGCTCCAAACGTGTCATCCTTTGGGGTCACTTCCTCAACTCGGATCACCCTCACGACACCTACGCCCAGGTGTTTAACCGCCTCAAGCTCCCTTTCCCACTTTAAGGTCGGTCCACTTGGTTGGTAACCAAACGTATCAACCGGGTACACGGTATTCTTATTGAAATGGGCTCCACAGATGCAGCCAGTCGAATTGTTTCCTCAGCCGCAAAGCTCAAGGAGGAAATTAAAGGGCTCAAGGGAGTATCCATTGATAAGCCACTTCATCCGAGGCTCCGCAGTGAAAAGGCTAAGCCAGAAATTCCACAAAAGGCCGATCCTAAGCTCAAAGTGCTGCCAGTTGTCCAGGTTACTCGCCTTGAGGATCGAGCTGCATGCTCACCATCCGTCGCTTCCCTACTCACACCATCTCCCGTCGCAGAGAGTACTCCCAGTAGAAGGCCTAGTGCCACTAAACATCTGACGCCTACGAAAGTACCCCAGGCCCCAACATAGCCAATAAGACTATTTCAACTGACGAGACTCACCCATCCTTGAGCCCAGACATAAACCTGCAGCCTGTTTCTGCTGAAAGCTGCAGTGAGGAGGTTAACGCACCAGAAAATATATCTGATGCTGTCATGCAAAACAAGCTCACCAACAAGACAACTCAGAACAGGGCATCACGCAGTGCGCAGAAGGATAAACCACAAAAAACAGCCCACCCTTTTCGGAGACCGTAGGATGTAGACCGTCCGCCTGGTATGATACCCCCCAGGTTACTAGACATCAAAACCTACCGGTCCCCTCAACAGTCTGCTTACTCTATAGCCCCCCAATATCTTCAGCCCCCGACTCCCCCAGGACCTCCTTTCCACCCACAAACCCCTCTCTTTCCCTCTCCTCAAACCCAAAATCAGTTGTCTCTGCCGATTCTGCAACAACTCCTGAGCGTGTGCTCAAGTGTTTTTACAGCAATTGCCTGAGTGTGTTGAATAAGATCCCGGAGCTTCGGCAGCTCGCAGTGGATAAGGAGCCTTAGATCATAGCCCTCACAGAAACCTGGTTCACCCCTGACATACTTGATGCCGAAATATCCATTCCGGGATACCTCACAGTAAGGCAGGACTCCAGTAGAGGTCGTGCCGGCGGGGTCATCATATACTACGATAATTCGATCCCTCCTCCCACTGTGCTGACAACCCCTACCTTTTCATGTATTGATTGTTTGTGGGCTGTGTTTACCCTCTCTAGGACAGACACCCTACTGCTTGGTGTTGTCTATCGTCCTCCCGCATGCAATTCAACTGATAGCCTAGGTCTCATAGACTTATTAGGCTCCCTGAAAAGCTACACAGACTTCACCCATCTGTTAATCACCGGTGACTTCAATTCACCCAATACTAACTGGCAAAGAGCTGATGCCTCGGATATCACTTTTGGTAAATCCCTCCTAGATCTCGCACTGAAGAACTCATGGGTGCAGAACGTAAGAGATCCGACCAGATATCGCACAGGACAAGCCCCGTCCCTACTAGACATGGTCATCACCAATGATCGGTTCCAAACAGATGTGGTGCATTACTTGCCGCCCCTCGGCGAAAGTGATCACATTCTCATTGGATTCGATTATATCGTGAAATGGCCTCCTCTTCCCTCAGAAACCAAAATTTTGAGATCCTTCAAAAGGACCAATTTTGACCAAGTCTGTGCATTTATTCGCTCCCAGCTAAATTCAACTAACCCAGATAACTCTACTGATGAAATGGCAGAGAATCTCAGAGAGTTAATCTCCTTAGCTGATAGGCTATTTGTCCCCAGAATTCGCCGTCCACAGACCGCTAAGCGACTCCTCCCTCGCCCCATTAGGCGCATTCTAGACGAACGCGCACGCCTCTTTGCTAGATATAAAGCCACAGGCCTTGCCCGTGATGCAGATTTCAGGATCATACGGAACATATGCAAAGACAGGATTAGGTCCTATCAGAATGCAGTCCAACGATCTGTACTTGATCGAGCACGGACCAATAAGGCATTTTTCTTTCAGTGCATGCGCCGTCTAAGGGGCACAGCTCCGACGCCACTAGCTCTCAAAGATAGTGCCGGATCTCCAATCACTTCCCCTAACCAAGTAGCCGAGGCATTCAGCTCCTACTTCCGTACAATTTTAACTCCATACCCATATTATCCCACCCTACCATGCACCCGTTATCCCTGGCCACTACCCTTAATCGCGTCACTATTCCCATTGGTGCAGTCGCTCAAGGTTTCCGACGTCTCAACCAATATTGCTCCATGGGTCTTGACCTAATCCACTCCCGTATTCTCAAGGAAGCCGCGGACACATTAGCTGCTCCTTATGCCTCTCTTTTTCAGCGATGTGTTGACGATGGAGTTTTCCCCAGTAGCTGGAAAAAAGCAGTTATCGCATCCATCTATAAGAAGGGTAGTGGACATCTTGCTTCTAGTTACAGACCCATAAGCCTCACTAGCATCACCAGCAAAATTTTTGAGGGAATTCTTAAGAGTGAGGTTCTTTCCCATCTGCATAGAAATAAGATCCTCTCCCCGTCCCAACATGGGTTTCTTCCTGGCAGATAACGCACCACCAATGTGCTTACTGTCATGGATAGTCTAACGAAAGCCTATGATGATGACCAGCTCTCACACCCTGTATTCATCGATTTTGCTAAGGCCTTCGATAAGGTCCCCCATGCTCCTCTTCTTTATAAGCTGCAGACACGGGATCACAGGCTCCATGTTGGCCATCCTACGCAGATTCCTTACCGACCGCACCTTTGTGGTTAAAGTCGGGAATGTTTTGTCTCAACCCTCCCCAGTAACAACTGGGGTCCCCCAAGGGTCGGTCTTAGGTCCCCTTCTTTTCTTGATCTACATAAACGGTCTTCCGACAGCCCTTTCTGCGAACATTGCCATGTACGCAGATGATTTAACCCTCTGGAGTTCAAGCGTTGAAGACCTGCAAATTGCAGTTTATGAAACGAAACGCTGGTCCGAGGATTGGAACCTCCCAGTTAATGATGACAAATGCGTGATCATGTATTTCGGCAGAGAGACTGGTCACACGTTTTCCATTAACGGAGCAATCACACTGCCAAGGGTCGACCGACACAAGGTGCTCGGTTTCTGGTTAGATTGTAACTTGTCCTTCTCTTATCATCAAGAACTTGCGAGCAAGTCTGCCTTTCGAGTCCTAAATATGATTCGAAGGTCCTTCCCGCGTATATCTAAGGATGATTTCCCCATAATTTTCGGCACGTATATCCGACCTCTGCTGGAGTACGGTAGTCAGTGCACTCTGGTCTTGTCCGAGACCGTGAGATCCTAGAAAGAGTTCAGCGGGCCTCCACCAAGGCGGTGAGGGGTCTTTCCCACCTACCTTATCCCATCCGCCTCTCACTCCTCAACCTTTATCCCCTTGACGTAAGACGCGTGAGAGGTGATCTGTTTTTGATGTTCCACCTTTTTGAATCAGGTCAAAGCGATTGCTTCTTCTCCGTCTGTCCAGCCTCTTCTCTCTGTGGTCACAGCAGAAAGGTTTTCAAACCGAGGCCACGCACTTCACTAAGGATTAACTTTTTTAGCTATAGGGTTATTACTCTGTGTAATGCACTTCCGGAAGATATTTTTCTCTCGCAGAACAAAACTATCTTCAAGAAAAAGCTAGACCTCTATCTGAGTCTCTCCCAATAATTCCTTGTCAAAAAACAAAATAGATGTCTTTTATTGCATATATGTTCATGAATGTCGCACCCCCACTCCGCTTAAGGCACTGTCCACAGTGAGACACTGCATGACGTTATGTGTATCTCGTTTTCGCTGCCACCCCCCCCCCCCGCTTCTTTTTACTCGTTTCAGCTCGGTGAATCCGACAGAAGATCAAAGATTTCCTCAAGAACCGGGACAATTGGGCTCAAAGCCTCGAACCCGTGTAGTACTTCAAGACTTCAAGACTTTCAGTCACCTTGCCTTGTTTACTCATATGACATTAAACTCTGGCGGCTCGTGAAATCAGATGTAGACAGAGAGGTTCTGCGAGAGGGTCTGGATGCGCTAGTACGTTGGTCTGACTTCTGGGCACTGCCAATCAATGTGTCCCAATGGGCGTACGTACCCGCTGGAAGAAGAGCACCAGATGCAGATTATCTCACAGGGAGCGAAATACTACCGCGATCGTCGTGCAAACGAGACCTTGGGGTCATGCTATCATCATCTCTCAAGACGCGAGCTCATACGAATGAAGTCTGTGCCCATTCCAGACCTATTCTCGGTGCCATACATCGACCATTTGGTCCGCTGAGTCCCGAAGCTTTCCAATTATTGTATGCTTTCCATGTTCGTCCAAGACTCGAATACGGAGGTGCTGCAATCTACCCCTGCACTATCGGCGAGATCATTAAACTGGAGAAAGTGCAACGCTTCGCAAAGAGATTCGTCAGTGGCTTACGTGGGACCAGCTGTGAGGATCGTCTGAGGTCTCTCGATCTCTTCCCCGAGTACTATCGACGTGTTAGTGGCGACAATTAGTTTGAGGAAGATCCGTCGTGGTGAAATGGGTCCGCAATTGCAAGCGGACTTTCCTCTTCGGGTGGACGGCCGGATGCGAGGCCATTCCCTAACACTGCTGAAGCTTCCGTCAACTGGTCTGCCACTAGTTTACCGTCATTCGCGAAGGATGACCAATCCCTGGGACGTCCTACCGGCATCAGTGGTGGAAGAGAAGGAGGACGCTTGGTTCAAAAGGCTTCTCGATATACATCTGGAGGCATTGTGGAGGAACGCTTCACGAGCGTGAACCTACCGAGTCAGTTTGAAGAGGCTTACGCGGGATGTTTTCCCTCTGCCTTCTGCCGAGAAGACTGAAGATTGAGATCCGAAAAGAGGTTGTGGAGATAGGCGAACTAAAAGCCATTGTCCGCACTCTTAGGGATGGGATAATCAGCCTGAGGAGCTTGGTTTTCAAACCAATCACGTTATCCCAGGCGGCCAATCGGGTGTGTAGAGTATCCGAGCAGCAAATCTTTGATGTCGCAAGGATTTTGCAAGACACTAAGAAATACTCAAGGCGAGTCATCCTTCGGGGTCACCCCTATTGACACTTACGACCAGGTGTTTACCCATCTTAAGCTCCACCCCCCACTTAAGAGTTGGTCCACTTGGCTGGTAACCAAACGAACCAACCGGGTACACGGCATTCTAATCGAAGTGGACTCCACAGAGGCAGCCAAACGAACTGTTTTCTCAGCCTCGAAGCTGATGGAGGAAATAAAAGGGCTCCAGGGCGTATCCATCGACAAGCTTCTCCAACTGAGGCTCCGCAATAGGAGAACTAAGCCAGCAACCCCACCAAAAGACGATACGATGCTCAGTGCGCTGCCTGTCGTCCAGGTAACTTGTTTTAATGATCAAGCTCAATGTCCACCGTCCGGTATTTCCGTAATCACCCCATCTCCCTTCGCGGAAAGCACTCCGAGTAGTAGACGTAGCACTGAAAAATATCTGACGTCCACAAAAAGTGTCCCAGACCCCACAGTTGGTAGTCAGCCTGTATTGACGGATGGGATTCTCCCATCCCCGAGCCTATAGGCTTTGTAAATACCAACCTCCAACTTCTCTGCTGAATACCACAGTGAGGAGGTTAATGCAAGAAAAGACAACTGATGCGGTCATGCAAAACGGGATCACGGATAAGAAGACTCAGAGCAGTGAATCCTGCAGTGAACACGAAGGCAAACCACAAAAAGCACCCCATTGTTTTGGGAAATTGAGGGAGGTAGACTGTCCGTCTGGTATAGTGCCACCCGGGTTACTAGGTGTCAAAACCTATCAACCTCCTCACCAGTTTTTTTTACCCCTTAGCCCCCAATATTCTCAGCTTCTGACTTCCCCAGGGTCTCGCGTCCAACCTCAACTTCCCTTTTCCCCCCTCCTCAAACCCAAAATCAGTTACCTCTAGCAATTCTGCAACAACTGCATAGCATGTCCTCAAGTGCGTTTCATAGCAGTTGCCTGATTCCGCTGAATAAGATCCCGGAGCTTCGGCAGCTTGCAGTGGATAAGGAGCCTCAGATCATAGCCCTCACAGAAACCTGGCTTACCCGCGACATACTTGATGCTGAAATATCCATTCCGGGATACTTCATAGTTAGGCAGGATTCCAGCCAATTCTATCCCTCCTACCATATTAACAACTCCCACCTTCTCATGTTTTGACTGTCTGTGGGTTGTATCTACACTCTCCAGGATAGACACCCTGCTGCTTGATGTAGCTTATCGCCCTTCCGCATGTAATTCTACCGATAACCTAGGACTCAGACTTAGAGGGCTCCCTGAAAAGCAACACAGACTTCACCCATCTGTTAATCACCGGTGACTTCAATTCACCCAGTATCGACCGGCAAAGAGCTAATGCCTCTGATATCACCTTTGGTAAACCCTTCTAGATCTCGTTCTCAAGAACTGATGGGTACAGAACGTAAAAGATCCGACCATATATCGCACAGCACATACTCCCTCCCTACTAGATCTGGTCATCACTAATGAGTGGTTCCAAGTGGATGTGGTGCACTACTTGCCACCTCTCGATAAAAGTAACCACATTCTCATTGGGTTTGATTATATTATGAATTGGTCTGCTCTCCCTTCAGAAATCAAAATTTTGAGATCCTTCCAAAGGACCAATTTTGACCAAGTCAGTGCGTTCCTTCCCTCCCAGATGAACTCAGCTACCCTAAGCAACTCTGCTGATGAGCTGGCAGAAAATCTCAGTTGATCTCCTTAGTTGATAGGCTATTCGTCATCAAAACTAGTCTTCTGCAGCATCATTGTCATCATCGTACACCAAGGCAAACCCCACTCACAACTGCCTTTCTCACCATGTTGCACCTTGAAATAGAAAGTATGAATATACAAGATGCACAGAGACTGGACCTACACGGGTTAGTAAAGGAAAGAATTCCCTAGTAGCCAACACACGGAATACACAGTCTAACTGTACAAACACACATTAATCAACCATTCTGATTAGACAGAAAGTGACGACACGATCGCCAATATTCGCGGTTCGCTGCCATATCCTTCAGTGTCTCCAGCCAACTGGTAGACGGTTCTTCTGGACCCCAACCACGAAGACGTGAAGCATCTACTTATCCTAAGTTTGCTGTACATTTTCTCATTCTCCTTGGCCAATTCATCTGTTGACCTCCACATGATTTTTTCCACTCCTGAGGAGGAACGGAAAATAGGACACGGTATGGTAGACGTGCGTTTGACATACGTAACACGAGTCCCAGCCGACGAAGTCTACTAATCTGGATAAGCTGCGACAGAAAGTTCTCCGAATTAATACCCAATACTCGCTTTCTGACCTCATCGTGGCTTACTCGGCTATTCCACCCCATCCTAGCGATACCACGTAAACATCGGTGGTCGAAAACCTCAAGGCGACGAATATCTTCAGCAAGCAGACTCCAAGTCTCACAACCATACAACAAAACTGAACGCACTGCGGCACAGTATACACGACCTTTCAACTTCAGTGAAATATCAGGTCGACGCCATTAATGCTTCAGTCCAGCGTACGCTGCTCGAGCCTTGGATATGCTCGTGCTCCCCTCTACTACTGTGCTCCCATCCATCGTCACGCTGCTGCGTGATAAGTGAACAGGTCGAAAATTACCACCTCCCCATCGAGCATCAAGCTCGGAATCGTTGACATCCAGTCCTGTAACATCACTTTCCATTTGGAAAGCGCAAAGCGCATGCCGAATGGAACTACAGCTCTTGCGAGTCTATCTAGTGCACGTTAAGCATGTTCTATGGATTCGACCAAGCAGACAACCTCGCCCGCGTAACCTAGGTCACATAGCTTTTCACTATTTCCTAGTTCGACGCCTACATCCTGGATATTTTGCAACGCTTTATCCATTATTTCGTCCGTAACAAAGATGATCAGGAATAGAGACAGGACATCCTTGTCGAACACCACTGGTCGTTTGAAACCGACCGGATAGTTCACCGTAAACTCTTACGCGGCCAGAAGTATGAGAATACAATGATCTCAGTAGGCTCACGAACTTCTGGGGCATACCTTTTCGATGAAGAGCACTGAAAAGCGTTGTTCGATCAACTGAATCGAAGGCGCCTTTCAAGTCTAAGAAAACTATTATTGTCGGTCGGCGTTGCGTGGGGCTCGTTTCAAGTAAAAATCTGGTCGACGCCTCCTCGACCTGGGCGGAATCCAGCCTGCTGCTTGCAGGATTTCCTCTCGCAAGTGGGCGTAAGACGGTGCAGCAGAATCGAGGATAACACTTTGGTGACTATCGGAATTAAGCTAATCCCACGATGATTACCACAGTCATTGCGTATTCCATTCTTGAAGATGGGAACAATCAATAACTCCCTCCATATTAACGGAATACGCTGCTGGTTCCAAATGTCACGGAGCAAGACGGTAAGTGATTTCATCAACGCCCTACCACCCAGCTTGAAAATAACTGTGGAAAGTTCGTCGGGACCTGCCGCTTTCCCTCGCTTTAGTAATCGAATGCATGACTCTACTTCTACTTCCGGTGGGGGCTCGAATGATACCACCTAGGGAGTCACAGTTGTTGACACAGGAGTAACTACACTAGCGCACGGCCAGCTAAACTGTTCCTTGAAGTATTCGGCCCGGCGATGAAGTCTTTGCTGCTTGCCATGGATGGGTTCTTCATTTCTATCGCAAATCGTTTCACTGACCTGGGTGCGCCGTCCACCAGTGTCACGAATAAGTTTGAACAGTCTTTAATTGTTACCTGAAGCAGTTGCTATTTTCATTTCTTCAGCTACCTTGATTCACCAATTTTCGCGATCATTCTTAAGGCTTTTCGTAACTTGCTTCTGTAGATGTCTTCGTATCTTATTCGTCTCCTTACAGTTCGAGAGCTGACGCTTTTGCTCCATTATACCCAACGAATCTAGCGAGATCCAGTGTCTTTGATGGACATCGAATCTGGGACCACAGACGAAACTTGCTGCCACGTGCATTGCCTGCTTGATGTGGGCCCAGTGCTCATCTACACTACTGTTCGTTGTAGATCCTAGCTCGTGCTAACTTCTGCTCATAACGGATGCGTACTTCTGGATCACACATACGTTGCACAACTAACCTGGTTTGCGGTTTGCGACGATGACCGTGGAGCTGGAGAGATAATCACATTAAAACTAATGCATGGTCCCACTCTACGTACGTGGACCAGTTAGATCTGCACTTCTGAACAGAACTGCGCCGCCGGTAGCTTACAGCGATATGATCAATCTGGCTTAGAGTACCCGTAGAGTTAGAGCGCCATGTCGCTGTGGGACGCGAGCTGCGTCGGAAATTGGTGCTAGACAAGAACAACCGATTGTCTGCACAATACTGGAGAAGCCTATCCCCTTTATCTGTACACTCAGCGGGTAAAGCACAACGCCCACCTAAACAAGCTTCTGACACTAAGTTTGCCAACTTGTGCATTGAAGTCACCAGCTGACACTGCTTCATTATACCCAACGACTCTTGTGAGATCCGGTGTCTTTGATGGACATCGGATCTGGAACCACAGGCGAAACTTGCTGTCACGTGTATTGCCTGTTTGATATGGGCCTAGTGCTCATCCAGACTACTGCTCGTCGTAGATCCTAGCTCACGTGCTAACTTCTGCTCATAACGGATGCGTACTTCTGGACACGGTACCGTGTCAGTCATTGACCTTCATGTTGTCATTTCGATTCCAATTGAGGATGTGTGCTGAAAATTACCCGGTTGCCCAGACCAAAGGAGACGGCTGACATAGGAGGCCCTACCCCTAGCCTTCTACCAGAACGCCTAACCTACATGGCAGTGGGACGATATGAGGGTCTCGTAGCGCTCTGAAAGCCAGTGACAGATCGCTCAGTTCACGCCCTTCGGATGAGACCAGGCATCCTGGGTGCTCAGTACACTCCTCCGCCACAGGCGCTGGTGAGCACAGCGTTGTACGACACATGCACGATACGTGGTTGATTTGGAATCAGAGTTTCGCCATCTCCCTTCGACTGACTATCAGTCAGTCAGTTCGATGGAGAGCGCCAGGCATTCGCTCTCGTCCTATCACTTCAGTGAGAATACCTTCACTACGAGAAGGCAGTGAGTAGAACTTCCTCAGCAGAGGCTGTGACAGACGCACGGTCATTTGAGAACATTTCGGAGGCGTTCAGGATGAGTAGCCATCTCGGAGCCTAAGGCACACACACCCGACCATACTGAGGCATTTGGTGGTGTGCTTGCTTCTGGAGGACTTTGTGCAGGCGTGGACACCCTATTGTCGTAAGCATTTGAGACCCCTGAAACCGAAATGGGTGTTAGGCAGAAGTGGGAAACCTTAGTTTATTGTCGTTAGCATGCTGACGATACCGTGGTGAGTTAAAAAACCTCTCAAGATCGTGGCGAGGCTGTCTGGGATCGAAATAGGTGATCTGTTGTATGTTCTTATGTGCGGTGTGATCGGTCACAGCCTTAGCGTGCGAAGAGGTTATTGAAGGCTGGAGCTCAGGGTCTGGATTCTAAAGACGAACTTATTCCCCGACGGAATAGGTTGCCAGAAAGTGCTGTTTATCGCACCAACGTCCAAAGGATGATAGTAGTCAACTGACCGAAGTGACTGCACGCATATCCAAGACTCGCATAGCGCACGTTGGATTGGAACCGAAAGGTTGTATGTGAATTGTGCTTCAGTTCCATCGGTTTTACTGCATGTTTGTAGAACATGGACTATGAGTATTTGTGATACCTATCGATTAGAAGTTTTTGGCTTTTTGAAAATCATCTGACTTAACAAGTGTGCTATGGGGCGAAATGGTTACTTTGAGAGATGTGTTGAATCTAGCAACTGGTTCGTCTGTGTATATTCGATTATTCCATCCAATCCAACTCACGGTGTGTATGTCATTAGCTTTTTGTTGTCAACTATTACACATACAGTCTATGTACTCCATTAAAAAGATCAAAATATCGTAAGAAAACATTTCAGTGTACAAGTTTTTCCAGAATAGATTCGGATGTGTTAACGATCCGGGTGACAGTGGAATACTATCTACCACCAATGTGACCGGCGACGGCGGGATTCCAGCCTCTGACCTCGGAGTTGGTAAGCACATTAGACCACGACTGGTATGATATCGGATAATAGTCCAGTGACCAATGTTGTCTGTTCTGTTCACATATTTTCTTGTTGATGCATGAAGGCAGAGGCATGGTTATGTTTCACGATTCATTTTTGCACTAGATTGTTCTGTTTACCTGGTTCTTATCCTTATCTCTCTCAGCCTATCTGTCCCAATTTTCCGGACCCGGATCGTGCCAGTGTGAAAAACTTGAGTCCTCCCTATGGGCAATGGTCCCTCAGAACTTCAGGCACAGCCCATATATCCACTTTTGTTACAAGGAGAAGTATTGGTTGACCAGACATTTATGCACAATGTTACAATCCACCATACCACGCAACATGCCTACTCAAAGTTTCGCATCATTAAATTTACGCACGTGGATCGTGGAAACGAGGGACGAGTGAAGCTAAAGAATAGATCAGTGCTTCAGTTTTGTCTTGAAAAGAAATTTCAGCTGAACGATCTTCTCAAAAGTGCTTGTGTGAGTTGGTGCCGTATTTTGTGACTTATCCCAACTGCCCATAGTTACCCTCCAAATGTCGTCACCCGTCCGTACTGTGTATATACAAACACCTTTTAGATCCAACCACCAGTTCTCTTTATTTAGTCGCCGAACCTTCACTTCCTTTATCACTGTTAATAAAGCACTGTGACTTTGATGATGTCCTTCTCGGAATTCGTTCACTTCTTGCAGCTCTGGATTTCGTTCACCGAAATGTAAGCTTTCTGCACTTCCTAAAACCTTTCTTATTCAGTTATCGTTATCACATAACAATCTTCGGTTGAGTAGTATATTTTTAACCTCACAGTCACAATGGAAACTGAGTGGTTTTGAATTCTCGCAACCATTCAGTGAAATGAATAAAGAGATCACGGAACTTCTGGAGCTTCTTCTACACGATGGCGATAACCTACTGGCGGTAGGTCTGATCATAAGATTCATGTTATTGAGTCAATTATTTGTAGGCTTCCGCCTATCACCGGAACTACCCATACTGCTACGATATTTATTCGTTCAGTCGATTGACGACTAAGCTTATTGCGGAGTGTCTAGGATCAGGTAACTGTCTTTGGACCATCCACTCAATCAAGTGGTAATTCTCTGCTAGATTGCCCTCTCTTTGCCTCGTTTCTTCAAGTTCTGCACAGGTCGTGCATGCACCCTCAACCAAAGGTTCGAATAGCACCCGCCCAACTTCTGTCGCACCCAATTTTTCAGTAAGTTCATGTACAATCGCTCATGACCATGTTCATTTTTCACATCTTTAGCCAACCTCTGTTGACTGCAACGACATTCTTGGAAGACTACATGACTCACACGGATGAAGAGAAGGCCGAATTCTTCAAGTGAGATTATGTGACGTGCTTCGTTTATAATGCAAAACAATGACAGCGTCTGTACTGCCGAAAAGCCGCGTAGCTTGGTTAACCGGCGGAAAAATGTCCTAAAACTTAGGGCGCTGACATGTGCAAGTCGGTTTGGTGCGTCGACTCGCTGGACCTAGTAAGATCCTATGCGGTTCACTCCCACCCGATTCTCAGGTCAAAGTTGGCTTCTCTGTCCAGTGGTGTAGTGAGTAAGATCTGTCCCTTTTCACTGCGCTCACTTATAATCCTAGAATGAGAAAACTCAACTGAAGTAAGAAAGGTCGTGGTAGTTCCAATACAATCAGTGAATTGATACCATACAAATGGGCTCCAGGTGATGCAACCAATAGCCGTGTATTAATGTATGCTTTTGTAGATCAGCAAACTTATGATAAACTACACCCGGTGGGTCAAGCTGATACAGAAGTTTGATTTTACAGCTAGGGGAAAATAGACAGTGGCGTTTGACAACAATAAATCACTTTGGCTAGACAAGAGATATCATTTTCGAGCTTATGAGCACTGTAAAGTACGCTTCCATGTGGAAAAAAGTTCACACGCTTTCCTTAGAAAACATTAAAACGATTCTGTAGCCTAATTGTCTGCCATCTATTCAGTTAGTTTTAAAGCCTTGGTCAGCGGATTTTCGTTTCAGATTTTCGGTCTAGATTAAATGCGGAACCAGAAAATCATGTTCTGTTGTGTTTCGACCGTTTATTCTTTTCAGCACATTTCGTGACAAAATTGCTCAACATTTGAAACCAGAGTTACTGTGCGAAAAAATCCTCCCAAAGTGTTTCGATTGTACCATTTTTCTCGACCCACCAAGCGAAACGTTTATCTCACAGTTGCTTCATCCATATCCAGGTTCGTCGTAGACTTTTTCTCCCATTCTCTTTATGAATACCATTCATTCAGTTGTTCAAATTTGTCTCGATTATTGCGTAATAACCGGACCGAGTGGAAGGTTTACTGCCAATTTTAAAGTTAAATGTACACAAAAGGTGGCTTGTTATGTCGCCGCATTCTCTTCTGTTTGTGTAGGACTTCATTCGTAATCGTGTTTGCGTTCCATTGACAAGTCAGTCACAAACGCCTATTTGTCACTCATTTTTCTTTTGTCATCCGTCGAAAAATTCCAAGGAACGATTCTACTGACCGTTATCTGGAGTTCGCTTATTTAGTGGGCCCTTTAACCCGCTTCGTTCTTCATGAGTAGCCTGATTTCCTGCTTTTTTAGCCGAAAATCGCTCACCGGTTGCAGATCTGTTGGCGTCCCAGATATACCGGTCCAACTGAGCTTCCCGCGGCTTTTTCAAGAGGCCTTATTCGGGAAGTAATCAGAATTTTCTACGAGATTTCGGTTCTCTAAGTTATGCCAACACTTGTTCTAATCTTCGGGAGAGTGACCATCCTGGTCTTTTGCGGTCACCGAGGGGTATGTCTGATTCTAGTGCCACCGAAATTACCTCCATAGTTCTGTTTAGATTCTTTCCAATGCGTATGCAACAGGTCTGCAGTAAATCAGCCGTCTTTTTTAGCCAAATACCGAGGATCAACCAAGTTTTCACCATTCATCAGGTACTCAAGTTTTGTCTTATGTTTTCCAGGCCGACGATAGTTTTTTCCTGGTCAGCTGGTCAGTTTCTGTCTCCATTGACGAAATGGCCCTCTGGTGATTTCCCTTTGGGTAGATATTGCCTGAGAAGCATGTACAATTGATTCGAACACCATACCATAAAAAACTAGACCGATCTAAAGTATCCATGCTTCCCAGTTAAAATGGTACGCATCAAGGCTGCCCGTTTTCCCTATCTTGGTCAATTTCGCGATCGACGTTATTCTCTGCGAAGCTTGAAAAACAGGTATGACGGTTTTATTCTTCCTTCAGATGACGGATTTTGGGATTCGGACCCTGTAGGCAGCATTGCACAGCAACATTGGCACGACGCCTCTGTGACGCTGAGCGGTCTAAACAGCCTCACAGTGTCGAAAATTGCATAAATGATTTTCGCTACCGAATATGAAGTATCACCGTATTAGCAGTACAAAATGCTGGCAGGTTCCAATCTTCTGCTCTCTTCCGGTGATGTATTAGTGATTTTTCAGTGGTTTGTTTGCTCGGAAGACCGTAGAAGTTCTGAAGAATATGTCTGAGAGGTGGTCAGCAACCAGAGAGCTGAAGCCCGAACTGTTCTGCACAATTGATAATCTTTGAAGACACCTGGACAGCTCCCGTGTTGAGGGAATAAGTACACAATAATGGTATTCACTAGGTTTTTTTTAAGCTTATTAGATTTGGCTCGTGCGGTCCGCGGACGACGGCAGGCCACCCACTTTTGATCATCGCTGTCTTCTTAGCATCTCGTGAGTTTCTACGCACCCTCAGCTTATGTACTCCACAGCTCGTTAAAATCCGGCATATCGTTGTTCATTTAGTATGGCTTGATCAATCCGACGCTTTTGGCTAGTATACTGTCTTATTGACTTCCGCATCTTGCTTTGTTCGATGAACTTGGAGTTAGCGGGAAAAGGCCGAGGGATCGGTAGCGGATAGTAATACTGAATGCTACTGGGTGCGTCTCCAGGTCGCGGATAAGATGACGGCCACTGCAGTGTTTAGCCGCGGACAAGGAAGCACCAACTCTCCAAATGAGCGGTCACAGACGATCAGCAGCGACTACCGGATAACATGGTGGGTTTTCGTTTGATAACGAATTTTTTCGCCATTGAACATCCGCCAAGGTCTGTAAATAGCATCGTGACGTGTGCGGATGTGGCTGACTACCTCTTGCTTCTGTTTAGGTAACTACAGCATGATTCACAAAGGAGCGAATAAACCTAGATCCAGTCACCGGTCCTTCCAAATACCCATCCACAAGGATACGTTAGGTATCCTGGCTTGTCCTATGATCCGGAAGGGGCATGAATCACCAGTGGGCCCCGGCTCCCAAAATGACGTAGTACTTTCCTCGTAAAACGGTCAAGGGGTACTGGGGATGCCATTTCGTGGATTATTCCCGTGTATCCTCATGAATTTTGTCTCAACAATTCGGTCTGTACTCTTCCAGTGGCTGGGGTGACCCAGACACTAGCTGAAAATTTTAACACCTTAACACGTACGCATAGCTTGCTGATGCATGGAAATTCTTTTCGATACAGTCCATTAACATGCACTCTGCGACTAGAAAATCGACATATTCTGCCTGTTTGAGGTACGCCTACCCAACTCCGGTACTCGACGATTACAAGCACTTCATGTGGGTGCACCTTACTGGATGTGTCACAGTGGGCCACTGAACGATTCCGGGCTTCACGGGGTTACGATCGCACGAAACAACCGAGCACACAACCCCTTGATCTTTTGAGAGCTAGTTTCTCCAAGAATGACTATGGCGTGATCCAGTGGTACTCTATTTAACGTAACCGTGATTACAATCTACGCTCCAACCCTACATACTGAATTAGACACTAAAGGCGAGTTCTTCAACGATATCTAGAAATCAGTCCATGGGATCTTCAGGCGTGCCATTCCAGTGCTTGCGGGCGACTGGAACGCACACACAAGTGGTAGACAGTAATCAACTGTCCTGTGTCGACCCGAATCGGAGCTCACAAACGAGAGCCTTCTGTTGTCACCTTGTCTAAATTGGAAGTGTCACCTTGGCGGTCAGCTAAAGGCGTGGGTCAACACAATCAAACCGGACGTAGAACATCTAGGCTTCCAGTCGGTCTTCGGACTTCATGTATGGTGCGTGAACTGGATTGCACTGTGTATCGACGTTGCTACCGATCGCAACGTATCTAAAATCGTCATCGGAGACATTCAAGGGGCCGACTTATCCTCGCACTGGAGTTTGTCGCGTAGATAACCAGTAAACCTGTCCAAGTTGCACTTGTTAGACTTCCGGGTTGGGGTTCGGGGATCCACTTACTAGATAGTTGGATACATTAAGCGACAAAACTAAGGTGTCGCAGTCGTTGACATACGTGCATTCGAACTTCGTCGTAATGATTTCCACTCAACTCTCTTTTCTGTTTGCTTGTTGTTTACACTTCTATTCGGTGCTGAGAGGTAGCAGTCAAAACCAGGGCATAACAGTGTGAGGATAACGATTGAAAGCTGAACTGATGTCAAGGCCTATCTCGCCGTACTGATTTTGATATGTTTTGGAGATCTTGCACCTTGCGGGACATTACTAAGGTCCGTAGCTACTGACGGTAGTTTTGTAACCTCATATTTTGCCTCTTGAGAGTCTTCATATTCCACAAGTTCTGCAAACTATTTTTGGTCTTCATTTTGCGTAAATCTACATCTTAGTGCTCTCGACTAGATTACAAGTGTGTATAGACATACATTATGTACAAGTGTGAAAATAATGGTCAACCGATCAAGTTTCAGCACCGATTTTGGCGACTTTTACTTTATTGGTACAACACAATAGTGTTGGATGATTTAATCTTACAGTTTGTTTGATTGTGGTTACTGAAAAACGGATCTCTTTCCCAGAATCCAGCAATTGTGATTTTCTTTGTGTCAACAGAGGATCAAGTCAACCTGACCGACCAACAGTCATCGACCAAACGCGGTCTGTTCTCCTATTCGATATTTCAGCGCTACGTATGTCCGTTACTAATTGGCAAGTTTCGTCTTCACGAGCGTCTCACGCGATTGATTCTGCTACAACACTTTTCTGGTTACGGACATTTACTACAAGAGTGTGAATTGAAGGACACGATCCTGCAGGAAGTGAGTTTTCCATGTTTTTTTTCTTCATCTCTAGCACGTGATTTGACCCGTCAGACGGATTTCTACCAGGCTTATATGTGTCACTTTTTGAAAATGTCTTTTAGGAGTTCCTTTTTGTGCCAAGTTGTGTTGAAATTATCAATATTTTAATGGTTTTCCGAAAGCAGTATTGACAGATTTATTCCATATATACCGAAGTATGCCGACATAGCGTCTGCGATTATTGATTTCATAGTATCATCTTATGGGTTAATATCGCCAAGTTCTATCTTTCTCCGTTTTTCAGAAGACGCGATGATCACACTAGGTGTGTCTAGTGTTTTGTACCCCTAACCCACTTCTTTTGATCGAGTATCAGACTTGTTTTGGAGCGGTTGCTCATAGTGGGAGATGGCAGTAGTCAGTTAGCGGTTTCGTTACTGCGGATAACCTTCTTCAAGACCGGTTTGCAGTCGATCGTAAACTGGTCTTGAGAAAGGTTACCTGCGACAACCGAAACATGGAATGCACATGCACCCGCGGGTTCAGACTATCATTGAAAAGCACAAGTTCTAACAGCAGCTCGTTTAATTGATTTCCGGGCTACCTTTGACTCAGTCGACAGGAGTTCAATGGACTATACTAACAGCTGATAGAATGCCCCAGTATCTTGTCAGTCTCGTGAGGTCATACTTTATAAATACGCCTGCACGAATACGCATCTATGGAGAAGAACACAGTGGTTTCTCTCTCAGTTCCGGTGTTAAGCAGGACTGTCCCTAACCATCAATGCTGTTCAGCTACGCCATCGACGTGATGATGCGTGAGGTGCTCATCAAATACTCTGGTGTCCAGCTGGTTTAGAATTCGCGGATGACATCGGCATCCTTGGGGCAATCAGACCGCCTTACAGGTGGTTCTGAATCTCGCAGAATCCTTCGCGAAACTTTTCGACCGGCACTACACATTCTATATAACCGATATACTTCAACGGCAAACGATTTCCGTAGTTCAACTATCTGGGCTCCACAATCGTCCCGATTGGGCAAGCTAAATACGAAGGCAGATTGTGCATCAACAACACCTGAATAGCGTTTCTTCGGCTCTGCAATGCACTATTGAGATCAGTCTCTGGACCGAATTCTGCGTCTTTCGGGCCGCTGCCCACTCATTTCCGACTTATGTCTACTAAACGCGTGCCCACTAGGCATCGAGGACGTCGGAAAGATGAGAATATTTGACCAGTGGTGTATGCGATGAACCCTCAACATGGCTTGACGAGACGTGCTTTCAAATGACACGGTGAGGCAAAGCTGCTTCAGCACCGAAAAGTCAGTGTTCCTTCAACATCGAAGATTGCAATGATTTAAGCATATTCTACGATGTTCAAACATGGCGACCTCAAAACAGTGCCTTTGTCTGTTGTTCTATGCCCAGGATGGCGCTGCCGCCCCGGGATACAACTGAAAACACTGACGAACAGTGTGAAATCGGACGTTGAGCGATTCGGACTCCACTCTGTTCTGTTCCGTCCCAGCAGCTCTAGTAATAGGACTTCTCTGCTTCCGAATCATCTCGTTTTGTGAACACAAAATAGTTTATATAGGATTCCAGGTGATCATAGTCAAAAACATTGTGCGAAGCGCATTGATCCAGAACGTTTTTCATAATCGGGTCTTCTGAGTGACTTTTTTTAGTTACAGACCCGATTGGTTAATACTAGTCGGCTCAGTGTGAATGAATGTTGGCGGCTGATTGAACGATTTCGTTTCGCTTTATCACAAACTGATTGGGCCATCGGTCCGCTTTGCTACTTGCAGCTTTCCCGTCGATTTTGGACAGATGGTGGCATGCTGTCTGCTAACAGAACTAGGCCATCTATCGACAGTGTGCTAGCCCCTATCCTCCTCAGTCTGTCTGTCTGTCTGTCTGTGTTCGAATCTCGCCTTTGATCATCGCCTAATAATAGATGCTATTAGTGACATCCATGAAGTCGGCTCATCCTCTTGCAGAAGCTCTTCGATGAACCAATGAAGTGAATTCGAAATGTATCGAAAAGTTCGCCGAATTTCAGTCATGCTCTCTTGGTATGCTGATATGTGATTTAGCGCCTTCTCTTAGGTGGAGAAAATCTACGAACTTGGAGATAACACATTCTGATATTGTTGGTCCATCCTGTTTTTGTCTTTCACGTTGAGTTTTTCGTTTCATTTTGTCGGAGATCGTTTCTCCACTACTTTTGCTCAGTTCAAGCCCGCTAATGAAAGACCACCAATATGGATTTCATTGCCACAGATCTACTGGTGATTTATTGGCATACATCTCGCATGTGTGGTCCTCTAAGATAAACAATCACGGTAAATTGCATGCAGGGTCGCATATATATATATATATATATATATATATATATATATATATATATATATATATATATATATGAATCGTCTGGAGTGTGAATGGATACTCTGATCAAGTGTGGGATGAAGGTTTTTTGTCAAAACTTCCTGGATTTGGTTACTCATCTGAACTCATTTCCTGGACTCAAAGCTTTCCCAGCGAACGTTCCAATACGATCCGAGTCGACCGGCTTGTTCAAGTATCAAATGACTACTGGTGCCCCCCTGAAGTTCCACGTGGCTCTTGATTTTTATTGATGATCTTCCCACCACTATCAATCCTGCCTGTACTTTTGCCGACTATACCACTTTCAACTGCGCTGTTCCCTACCCATCTTGTGCTTCATCAGCTAAAATCTCATGATCATTCCAACGTTTTTGTGTCGCTGAATTTCGATCTTTATTGGGTTACTTCTTGAGGCTCAGACAATCGTATCGCTTTCAATGCCACAAAAGACTGCTAGCTTGTCCTTTTCACTGAAATCAGATTTGTGCTGTTCTGCTCTCACTTTCGACTTCACTGCTCTTAATTCAGCATCACTCTCGGTCTTTTTTGGCCCTTCCTTCTCTACTTCGTTTTCTTGTGCCTATTCTTGCCTGAAGAGCATGAAGAAAAGATTGGTTTTCTTTTTCGTAGCCGACGTTTTTCACACCCACCCACCTTTTTTTTCTGTACAAGGTCC
This sequence comes from Fasciola hepatica, assembly GCA_948099385.1. Classification (NCBI taxonomy): domain Eukaryota; kingdom Metazoa; phylum Platyhelminthes; class Trematoda; order Plagiorchiida; family Fasciolidae; genus Fasciola; species Fasciola hepatica. The sequence goes on from CANUEZ040000150.1 coordinate 770,928, forward strand.
AAATTAGTTCTACTCTTGAATCTTACAGTCAAATTTGGGGCGGAACCTCGTCTTGTTCATCATCGTTCCCCGACCGTGTCCTGCGCAAAGCTGTCCGCCTCATCGGTAATCCCATGCCCTGTTAGGACCTCATGTGGCTCTCCACTCCAAGTCTCAGGGTCCGGTTTCTGGCTGTACTTAATAGTGCAGTGGATATTTGAGGCTATCGGATCTAACTCTTCCACTGTACTCATACTTAAGCATGTAATAAAAAACCCTCAGCTTTGCAGTCGCCAACCTATCGACGGGAATTCGCTTACTTTCTGCTTTCTTCTGGTATTAAAATGGGCTTCATTCTCAGGAACCTGTTTCTGTGGTCCGTGTTCCCTTTGTTTTAGAACGTCTCCCGTGCTCAAGGAACAATGCATCCATAACAGGTGACTATTCCAACCTGCTGCACTATCAGTTTTATCTTTTTGTTCTGTCCAAAAACTGCCGCTCCCTGTATTTCCTCTTACGATTTTCACACTTTCAAGCGCAGATTTTTTACATGATTGTTCCCAAACTTATTCCTCATTGTATAGCAGGTCTTTAGACTATACTTATCATTTAAAAACAAAAAAACTGAGTGCTTTATTTCGAATATGGGCGGTTAATATGAGTAGTAAATGTTAACGTTTTTGTATGTACACACTGCACAGGACTAAACTTCTTAAGGTTGAAATTGTCCTTCTCTGTTAAATATTTCACAGTAATTAATATCAGAAAAGTGAGTAACTTCACAGGACTGAAGTTCAAGTTTAATTTCACAAGCTTGCTCATTCCTAATATTTTTTGACCAACTGTATGCTCACGTAGAGCTTCTGTGCACCATTTTTGCTGGTTTGGTACGATGTGCCCTAGTAACGTTGTGAGCCAGTGCCCATGGTCCGGGTCAGTTCTCCATCGATCTCGGTTTTGCTGTAATCGGCTTGTTTGTCTGTACATTTCAGTTTATCTCGCAAGTTTCTCGATGAATAACCAAATATTCCTCCCCCGGTTTTTTCTTCGTAATCAATTGGCGTGATTGAATCCATATTTGCCTTTTTACGTTACTATACCAATCGATTCTATACTTACACCTTCATTTAAAACGTTCACTCCGCGGTAACCAAGGTTTGAAGTCATCCCCACTAGTTTATTTACTTTAAGGCCTCAGACTGATCGGAAACTGCATTTGCTTTAGAAAGTGTAGGGTTCTTTCCATCGTCATCGGAATTTTCTGGCCCTCTGGGCTTACCAAAGCGAGTTTGACGTGGTTCTTTACTTCAGCCACCTGGCCGGATGCGATTGACTTCCACTGATGAGGCCGGTTCCGGTGATTGTTCTGACTCCGGATCGCCCTCGTTCATTAAACTATCCATTTATTCGACGGTTTTTGGTTGTAGATTTTCCCAGCGACTGCCCACTTCCATTGACGAGACACACCCACCAATGCCCTGTGTTTCTCCTCAGAAATCATTTCGAAACAGGGTATCCCCGTCGTTGGGTAACTAAGTAATATTTCCAACAGCCCCTCTTCGCAAGCATTTAAGTGATTGATAGGCTGTTATTTCATCCTCCCCTTCTGCCATGCCATCGTTCTGCTCACTCCGTCTCGGTCTAAGTGGTCGGACTTCAGGTTGCTGTGTTGGGGTTTCACTCAGTCGGAAATGGAGTAAATCGAAACAACGTGCAAAATGTAAAGTTTGGTAAGCTATACGTAGAAATCATCCCAGCGAATAAAGATTCCGAATGCAACTACGCCATTGATTGCTACTCTTGACCAGGTCTTCCAGTTTCTTTGGGTACCTGATAGATGTATCTCGTTGATATTGCTCTGGAAGCCTAATAAATGAATCATACTCGGCCAGTTTCATCGGTTGAAATTTCCTTAGCTTTTCTTCACTTTTTCATGATTGGTCCCGCCGTCGCATGCAAACCTAGACTGTGCTCCTGTATCCATTTATCTAAGGTTTTTGACCGTCGGCTAACTCTCTTCGTGTTTGTTCGCTAGTGTTCTGTCCACGGTTGGCAGAACACAACCACATATCTTGTGTCAGCTGGTTCTGTAAGCTCGGACTTCGTCTGGTCTCTACCCATTGACCTATCAGTTATTTTGAAACCTCTAGCTTTGGATTATAGAGACACTCAAGCGATCACACCACGTCAAGGTGCAATCTCTTTGTGATGATCATGGGCTGACCTGTTCAACCGGTTTCGACAGACTGTGTCTTGACAATGAAGCTTAACCCGTCGCCAGTTATCATTTTTTGGATCGATGACTGAACGAACTGCAAAGTTTTCTTTCTCTGCTAACTAAATTTCTTCTGGTATTCGTATATATCAACGAGATATTTTCGCTCGCACAAATAACGCCGTTGACTCTTGCCAGTTTTGTTTGCTAGTAGTATCGACATAACGTTTACTTGTATGCCGAGTTCGCAGTGGTCAAACCAAATCAAAACGTGGCCTTATTCATCCCAGGAAGTGAATTTTCAACATCAGGACCCTTATGTTGACTGTGGTGAGCACTTGACCTCTTAGTGCACAAAATCGATACAGTTTGTATGTCCCGAGCACCGACTTCCTTGTACTCTTGTCCTAGTCCGGTTCCAAAGCTTCTTTAGAAAGGAGCAGTCGGACGTACCCTATTCAGCTGAGTTCTTTCAACAGTCAACCGCGCATTTCGCTGTTCTGATTTTAGTGTCTACCTGGCCACGTCATCGACTCGGAAGGAAAACAAACTGAAGCAATCGGAAACTAATCAGAATATAAGGGCGCAAGTAGATGAGGAAAGGGTTCGAATGTAAGCGTGCCATTAATCGCGGCACCTAGCCTAACTTCTCCAATATTCCAGCAGGTGGATCTCGTGGACGTATTGGCGTATTAGACAGAGCAGAGAGCACCGGAAGCACAGCCGATCACCTTTACTTTGAAGTTTAGGAATCACGCTTCTTTTCGGATTGCTGTATAAATACTCCTTTTGGAAACCGATTTTTACCGATCGTTGTCGTGTGAAATACCTTTGTTTTGAGTATTGTTTCCGTCAAGCATTTCATTATCGACTTCACGTTTCTCTGGTTCGTCTGTTCTGTCACTAGGTTTGTCTAGGTGTGTTTGATCTTTATGATCCTTTGTCCTCGTTGAGCCTGCGGACCCTGGGTGATCTGTCTACACGTTTGGGTGCTGCACTAACCTTGAATACGTTGCGAGAAATCGAAAGTCGTCTGCGACGTGAAAACAAGTTTCCCCCGATATCAGCGAAATCGTTGACCGCTGACTGGCCTCGAGCTGCGCTGTTTCCCGAAGCTGCTCCTAAAATCAGTCGTCTTCAACGCGAGCTACCCCTGTCGGAAAAGCGAACTCCAGGCGGGACGAACGGCACCGGATTGACGTTGGCTCAGCTGGCTTCATTTTCTGCCGAATACAATCCGGATTCGAATCCTCAACTAATGTTTGCCACTGAAACTGATGATGAAGACGGTGACGATGGATATTCTCAAAAGTAAGCTAGCGTGAAAATAGACTACTTTGGTTTATGTAACATTTGAACGACACGTCTTCCGTTTCATTATCCATTTCTGTTTTGCCATCAAGGTTGTCCTAATCTCCGGACACCATTCTTTTCCTGATCATTTGAATTTTGACTTATTTTCACTTCGCCCCAGTAACTCGCTCTCTGCTGGGTATTTCGGAAACTTCTACCCTCTCCTGGTCTTGGTGCGTGTTTTCCATAACCTCTCGGATTGCGCTCAAGGTTGATTTTCTGTTCCGTGCTTTCGATGATCTTTCATCGGAGTTCACCACAAAAAGTGGTGTATGTCAGGGTTGCCTCCTCTCTCCTTTTCTGTCTAACTTTGCGATTGATATGGTCATAGAGATCGCACTTTTGCCAGGTGAGGATAGCGGCACTGAAATTTTCCCGGGTGGAAAAGTGTCACAGCTTGAATATGCGGTTGACATAGTTCTTCTAAGTGAAGAACCAGGTAAGCTGCAAGTTTTTCTCGACAGTTTGACGGGCTGCATAACAATGTTTGATATGCGTTTTGCAACCTCAAAGTGCAGGATGCTGTTGCAAGACTGGGTTGGTCCAATGTCAAACTTTTCAATGTCTGGGGAGACTATAAACGTGGTAGACAAGTTTTGTTATCTGAGCAGCTGCATTTCACCCGGAGGTCGGATATCGAGTGAGGCGTTTTTACGTATACGGGAGGCTCACTTGGCATTTGCCAACTTGAGTTATCTGTGGCGTTTACATGACATCCGTTTACCTATCAAGGGTCGAGTGTACACTGCAGCAGTCAGACTCGTGCTTCTGTATGGTTCGGAGACATGGCCACTTGGGGTAGGGGATATATGTAGATTGTCGATATTTGAACACCGGTGTCTTCGTAGCGTTGCTCGAATCTGATGGGAACTGTGTGAGCAATGCCGAGGATGGGCGGAGAGTCTTAGGTTCACGGATCAAATTGTTAGATGAAATACTTAAGCTCATCTGGCTAAGATGGTTGGGGCATGTGTTGCGCATGTTCCCTGATAGGATTTACCGGCACACAATGTTTGCTGAGGCGGCTGACGGTTGGAAGATGTATAAGAATGGCCAGTCCATGACATGGAAGAAAAGTTTGAAAAGCCTAACTAGTGGACTTGGCCATGTAGGGCGTGTTAGACTTCCTGAGTGGGGTCCGAGAGATTTTCCCACTCAGAGATAAGATACATTGAAGGATATGGCTAGATGTCGTGATGAGTGACGCTCTTGTATCCGCAAACTTTCTTTATCGACTTGATACCAACACTTGTAGTTCTTCTCTTACTCCTTTCAAACTCTCCTTTTTCATTGTTTCTTTTTCAGGTTGCCGCTACGAAATAGCAACCAAAGCCACCGCACCCAATGCATGGTTGATAGTTGTCTGCGTTGAACTAAGATGAACCCGATAGACCCTAAGTTTGAAAAAGAATGCTTATTTTAGTGCTGTCTCACAATAGTCTGAGTAGCTTCAAAATCGTTCTTACACTGCGAGTACGAATGGGTATTTGATCCTTTGCTTGATTGTTTAGTGAAGCTGATATATCTGAAGTTCTAGACGAATTCCATCGTTTTGTTCATGGACATAGACGCGTCTGACGCGGTAAAAAAGTTGTTGATTTACAATAGATTTTGATTTCCTAACCGGCATCCTTTCACTCGAGATCAATACGAATGAGCATCGATTGGACGTTATCCATTGAGTTTCCTCACATGGCAACATTGTCTTCGATCTCGAGAGTACATAATTATAATGCTGATGTTTCTACCTAATGGTCTGCTTGTTTTTTCATTGTTCCTCTTATTGGCAGATCCAGACAACCATTTTCCTTGCGAGGTAAGTAGCAGTATGTCATCGGAAGTACCGTTTTTTCCGGTGACATGTCGGACACTTCGTGACTTTTCCCCCTATTGTTGTTCTTTTTTCGTGTCTCAGTCATTTGATCTCATTTTCACGTTCCTCATTTTCCTCATCTCGTATTTGTACATGAGTGCTGCGAAAGATGTATACCCCATAATCCTTAGGAGCCTGGTGCAGTACCAGATAGACCGGGAACCCCCGAATTCGATTGGTGAAAAACCAGAGGAGATACCCCACACGTAAAAAACCAGGCGCCATAACGACTCCCACTAACAAAATAACTGTCTACTGCCAAATATGACCAACAGTGTAGGGTTTGATCCTTGCACTTTACAGTCAGTGTACATGTGCCTAGATCGTTTCATTGCTCTTCGACCTGGGTAGATTCAGTTTTGGTTCAGTTTTGATAACCACTCGGCTATATATTGACTAATCGATCCAGGTGACCAAGCTAAATCTTTCCGGTGAAAATGATCACCGGGTTTCCTAAAGGTGCAGTTCGTCAAAGTTGAGCACCAAGCTAACCGTTGCACCGTCAGTTTGTATTGATTTGTCCACCGACATTGGTCGATTGGTTTCGAGCGTTCGCTTACCACATCGGAGATCAGACGTCCGAATCCGTCCTCATCACCGATCAGTAATCCATCGTCATGCGATTCGTTACAGCTTTTAATCTGCTGGAACCCTGAGTCTTAGGATCAGCCTGTTGGTTCTCCCCAAAAGTGTAGTAGGCCCTTGAACCTATGGGGCATATACCCCCTTCCATCGCGTTTCATGCGCAAACACATAATAAGAAAGACGAAGACGCGTTCAGTTCTGTTGAGGACATGAACCACTTCATTGTGACTGTCCGATTGGTAATTTTGGTTTTGACTGTCAACTTCCGAACAGTTTGAGACCAAATTTACCGCTCACAAGCCCTCTAGGCTCATATAATTGTTTTTAAGCCGTTATCTTCGATTTTTGTCGTTCGCTTGTAGCACAAAATGTCTAGCAATGCAGCTCAGTTCATTGAATCACTGAACTTGCATTTCACTGCTCTGATTTTGGCTGTTTTTTCGCAGTTACCACCCAGCCACGAATGGTATCCATCGCAACACTAGGAGCAAAAAGTATAAACGAGAAAGGAATTAATGAAGACCATGTAAAATACAATACTGGGAATACAAAGATGCCGCTGACCGTTCGCCCTTTACATTACTTAAGCACAGTCGTTGGCAGGTGACTGATTATTGCGATCATCAGTGTACTGGTGCTCGGTCACTTTTTCTCCCTTGACAGTGCTTCATACACGACTTGGCGGTGCGTTGTCGTATTCCGAGTTTAATTTGTGTTGGCGCTCCAATGCTGTTTTGTTTTGCTAGGCCAGTCAATACAAGACTGATTTGATTGGTGCTTTACAGAGCTTTATGAGCCAGTGGGTGCTTGACGTCAAACGAGATTCCGGCTTTATGCATCGTGGCAAACACTACTTGACTTTTCGAATGAATGGACATCGCGGTGTGTCCATTCAGTAGACTGTCTCAGCGTTCACCCTGTTTGGAAGAAGCATTCGAGTCACAAAGTGTATCTTTCGAGGCGCAGTTTCGGGTTTTCATGCAACTGTTTTAGTCATGTAGAGTGTACTGCAATTTCTTAGTATAGTCTACGATTGCATTGCTAGATACGACAGGATATCACTACCAGCAATGTTCTTGTGTTCATGCATTTTTTCATTTAGTTGTTAGAGCACATTCTAACTCTATACCACTTCTATTCTACTCTCGTTTTTTTGGTTTCGAGATAGGTTCCGGTTGGGAGATAGCATTCAGAACCACCATTTCTGGTGCATAATCAGTTGCGGTTCAAATTAGCGATGGAACTGTTTCAGTTTCTTCGCTGTTGAGCAGAGAAATAATCTTAATCTTGTGACAGACGTACACAAGAATTGCCAAAACTCATGCATCCGAGCATCTGATAAGCACGTTTTGTTCTTGTACGGGACAGGACTAACACAGAACTGCGTAATTTTATATCTAAGATAACTAGGAAAAAGTGGCGAGGTTTGAGAGAGAATAACCCTTGTGATATGCTTATACGCGGTGAACGAATATGCCAAAAATTCCTACGAAATCCCGTTTTTTCCCCCACCAGTCAGCCACAACCATGACGAAATAAGCCTCTGAGGGAAAACGAAACAAGATTTGTATACACTGAAGTAAATCGAACGCTAGTAGAAACGTAACATTTATACATACCAATGATCACGGGATCTATCTTCATACTTCAGAATTTTTCACAGCCTCATCTGCATAGAGTCCACCGTGTTGGCTATGAAGTCATTTCTTTTAATCTTTTGCTCCGTCACATTTTCCATCTCTGGCTCCAATAGCTAGTGCGTAGGTAGTCCATTGATTTCTCTCTTCAGAAGTGCACACAAATGACATTGATGTCAGCGTTCTCTTTGATGAGAATTGGAATGTCTTTTTTCCGATGAGTTAGACAGTCAGTGATAAGATTTCGTAAACTGCATATCCCGTCAGGTTTTCTAATTATGAAAGGATTTCTTTTGACATTCTAATAATGACACAGCGATGAAGATTATATTGATAGAAAAATGACTTCTGCCGAACTGTTTAGAAAGTAAACCCATCGAAATATGACCTTTGATATTTTATAGTCCCGTTTATCAACTAATTATATTTCCATAACTTGGTAATTGTTAGCCTAATTTACTCAAAGAACTTCACCTTGGAAACCAGGGTCACCCATTCAGCTACTTATAGCGCAGCAAAGAATGAAAATAAATGAGAGGAAACGTTGTATAAATTAATATGACTACTTGATACTCTGATGTACCCCAATAAAATCATGAAACTCGAAGTATATACTAAGTACATTTTCAAATGCATCATAATTGATGATACCTGCACAAAACTACCCTTCCTGGTGTTGTTTTTCGCGGTTTATTTGATCATCACAAACCGTACAATGCATTGCTTCGGTGGAAGATAAAGTGTGAATAATTCACCCTGTCGGTCATCTGTCGGCGGTTTCGCACACTCGTTTTTTTTCTGTGTGCGTGCGTATGGCCGTGTACCAATCTCTTTTTCGCGCGTCTCAGTACAACTATGTTTGCTATTGATCACATCGAATGACCTCAGATACTTGGTGCCGTAGACGGAACACTGTCGGTGCCAGTCTGTTTTGTCAGTAGATTCTGACAAATGAGCAGAGCTAAAATATAGTGTCGTTTTATTCTACACGTAAGTAATTTCTTTCAGCGAGTGTCTTGATCAACGATTTCTCGTGATTTGTCAAAGTTCGAATCACTCCATTGAACAATTTTCGTCCTCGGTATGCACAAATCCGTGACGTGATAGCGTTTTCTACCTAACATGAGAAACTTCGCAGCTTAGACTGTGTAGATGAAAAACTGTGGCTCTAGCCGGCTATGGAGCATGCTCCATTCTCACTTCCATATATTCCATTTTCTTTGGTGGTGAATGTTAGTTGTTCGTAACAAAATGAGGTGAGAATACACTCGGATGGGCAGTAAATTGCACTGGTTAATTGCTATGTAATGTATGTCATTTTGCGCGCAGCAACTGCACAAAAAACGCTTGCGAGAGCGATAGCTGGGTTACAAAGAATACAGTTAGTGTACATAAGATCGCACAACAGCGTCGTGTTGTGATGGCACGTGACGAAGCGTACACTGCTGCTAAAATTAGTGGCTAAGTGTGCACGAGTCAAAGTAAGCCGAGTCAGTCACTCACGAAATTTCTATGGAGCCGAGAAATAACGATCGGTTTCTGTAACAGCACCTCAGTATTTCACCACTCAGTCAAGAGACCCAAAGGTCCTCACTCCGGAAACATGCCAGCTAACCATTCGTTCTGGCCACACAATCCTAAGGGCTCAATACACTCACTCGGTGATAGAACCGTTAAGGGTGATTCTGAAGAGTGCAGTTAAGGTGCAGCAGCGAATAGAGTTCGAGCAACACATGTTTTCGCCTATTTCGATGCCTCTTTTTTGTGGTTATCCGGCGGGTTTCTTGGCTAGATGTTCTGGCTGAACTTTCTCTTCCCTTAGATTGACTAGTATCCAAAACCCCTCACCAGAAAACATAGAATTGTGTTCTTGTCAGTTTTCGATACCCACTCAAGCTAGGCACATTGATGCTTATAAAACAGTGAGTTTGACAGACATCCAAGAGTTCTGTGTGTGCAGCTTTTCTCTCTCCTTCCGGGAAGCGTAACATTTTCCAGTTGCTAACATGTTTTTGATCTTTTGTGTTAGTTCACGTGTTCTGTTTGATCGAAATCAATGTCTTATAACGACTTCCGTTCCCCAATACTCATTTGCGCACGTTGAACATTCCTTTTGCGGTCTTCTTAGGGAATGCTCACAAAATAAAACAATCCAATGTAGTTCGCGCTGACTCGACCGTGGGAAGCATTCCCTGTCAGCTCATTCTCAATGGGTGCACAAGCACGGAGCCAGATTGTGATGCGAATGAGACTGATGAGCGGATACTGGTTGAAAAATCCGACGCTGACGCCGTTCGAACAGATCTACCATCGACAACGAGCGGGGAAAAGCCACACGGGCTCCTTATGTTCGAAAACGAAAACAAAGTGAGTTTCTTCATTTATTCGTTCCTGCGAACCTAGTCCCGCACTGTCCCATTTTTAACTTTCAATCAGTTTCAGTTTATTCAGCTATTACCCTCGCACTTCTGTGCTCTGGTTTCGGTTGCTACCTTTCAGCATCGGCGAGTCCAGGGCAAAAAGAATAGAAGCATCAAGTGAAATAATCCAAAAAATCAAAGTAATGGGCGGAAATCAAGGTAACAAAGAAAGAGTCCGAATGCAACTACGCCACTTCAACTTTAACTTTCAATAGTTAGAGATTCGAACTTTTCTTTATTTGAAAGTGGATCACTGTGTGCTTAGTGAGTTGACAACATCCAAAGTCAGTGGTGGATGAAACACAGTATCAGTATCATTATTATTATTACTGTTACTATAATTATTATTAGTGTAGACGTAAATCAAGCCGCTTGGAGCTAGAGCGGATAATCTAGCACTCAGCATATCGGGTTCGAATCCCAGTTGCAATCTAGTGAATGCAAACTGCCCGAAGATCCCGACCATCTGTCACTTGTTCTGTCATACTCCCGATAATTTATGTCTTAAGTGGCAGCATAGTTCAAAACCAATTTGTTTTAAGGCGAGAACCATATGGGAAAATTTTTCATCGTCGATTGTTTTTCTTGTTGTGCGAAAAGTGCAATTTCATCTGATGGTCGAGTATAGGATGGGACGATGATATGCAAACGGAAGCCTCTTTTGACTTTTGACAACCTCAATTACCTGAGGAATCGATAGGACATCCGGTTAACCACCATGGGTCTAGAATCTACTGCGGCGATGGCGTCGGTTCTGTGTTTTAGGGACCCCGATTTAGAATTCTTTATATATATATATATTCCACACCACACGGGAAGGAAAAAGAAAGAATGCCCCAGTAACCAACACACGGAATACACAGTCTAGTTGTACAAACACACATTGATCAATCAATCCTATTTGACAGAACGTAACAACACGATCGCCACTGTTCACAGTTCGCTGCCATATCCTTCAGTGTCTCCAGCCAACTGGTAGACGGATCTTTTGGACTCCAACCACAAAGAAGTGAGACATTCACTTTTCCTAAGTTTGCTGTACATTTCCTCATTCCCCTCTGCCAAGTCATCTGTTGACCTCCACGTGGTTTTTTCCACTCATGAGGAGGGACTGGAAACAGGGCATGGTATGGTAGACGTGTGTTTGACAAACGTAACACGAGTCCCAGCCGGCGAAGTCTACTAATCTTGATAAGCTGCGACAGAAAGTTCTCCGAATTAATACCCAGCACTCGCTTTCTGACCTCATCGTGGCTTACTCGGCTATTCCACCCAATCCTAGCGATACTACGTAAACATCGATGGTCAAAAACCTCAAGACGACGAATGTCTTCAGCATGCAGACTCCAAGTCTCGCAACCATACAACAAAACTGAACGCACTGCGGCACAGTATACGCGACCTTTCAACTTCAGTGAAATATCAGGTCGACGCCATTAATGCTTCAGTCTAGCCTACGCCGCTCGAGCCTTGGATATGCTCGTGCTCACCTCTACTACTGTGCTTCCATCCATCGTCACACTGCTGCCGAGGTAGATGAAGCGGTCGCGATTTCCAGCACTTCCCCATCGAGCATCAAGCTCGGAATCGTTGATGTCCAGTCTTGTAACATCACTTTACACTTTGAAGGTGCAAAGCGCATGCCGAATGGAACTACAGCTCTTGCGAGTCTATCTAGTGCACGTTAAGCATGTTCTATGGATTCGACCAAGCAGACAACCTCGCCCGCGTAACCTAGGTCACATAGCTTTTCACTATTTCCCAGTTCGGTGCCTACATTTTGAAGATTTTGCGACGCTTTCTCCATTATTTCGTCTGTGACGAAGTTAAACAGGAATGGAGACATGGGACATCCTTGTCGAACATTACTAGTCGTTTGAAACCGACCGGATAGTTCACCGTAAACTCTTACGCGGCCAGAAGTATGATAATACAATGATCTCAGTAGGCTCACGAACTTCTGGGGCATACTTTTTCGTTGAAGAGCACTGAAAAGCGTTGTTTGATCAACTAAATCGAAGGCGCCTTTCAAGTTTAAGAAAAGCATTATTGTCAGTCGACGGTGCGTGTGACGCGTTTCAAGTGGTCGGCGAAAAGTGAAAATCTGGTCGATGCATCCTCGACCTGGGCAGAATCCGGCTTGCTGTTCGCGGATGTTCCCCTCGCGAGCGGGTGGTTGCCCAAGAATTGCTGGAATTTGATGCTAACATCGGATCCGCTAATTTGATGTTTGGCATTGGGTGTATGATGCTTGAGGTGCATCACGGGATCCGTCCAATCTGAACAAACTGTTTCTTCGCATAATAACATGCTTGTGCATGAGTGCAATGGAAGGTGCACACCCCATAGCTACAAAGGTCCATCGCACGATTGGGGGTAGTCAGCAACCAGACCCCGAGACTTGGAGTGGCAGAGAACCACATAAGGTCCCAGTAGGTCAGGTGTGATAATAAGTCGGATGACAGTGGGTTACTGTCTGCCACCAACGTAACCGGTGTTGGTGAGGTCTCGAATCTCTGACCTCCGAGGTGGAAGTCAAACCCTCGAAACCACTGGACCACCACCGGTGTTGCTTGAGATGCGTGTTTCGGGCGTCCTTGAATAGCATTCACTCACATACAACGACGAATAGAGCGACTGGTGGTTATAATATTGGTAAGACTGGTCAGCCCAATAAGTGGAAGAAACTTCGATCGGTGAAGTTGATCGTGTTGAACTCGTCGGACTTCTTCTCTAGCGAGTTTTTTTCGCCCGAAATAAAAGCGATCGGTTTCTCAGAAAAAAGTGGTAGTATTCCTGATTGAAATTAAAAGTCGTCATACACCTCATGCCAAACTGTAAATCTGTGGATTACCTACCAAGGTTTTTCGTCGAAACTGGTAATGACGAAATGATGCTGAGTAGTGGTAGCTGTTCTGTTCCGCTCCTATACCTCTTCGAGAATGTCCGTCTCAGAAACCTCCAGTTTGTATGCTCCCTTCGGTGTTTACAAGGAGCTGCTCCTCCCCAACCCCAGGAATTCATCCAAACCGGATGAACTGAACCCTACAGTGCTCAAGTAGGGTGTAGTTACTCTGAACCCTAATAAATTCTGATCCTTTCAGCCAATATCTAAATGATAGAAAGATTCCAAACTGTTCGAAGAGAGTAGCTATAACTCCCATTCCCAAAAAGGTTTTTCTAAATTCTGCCCCATTTTCTGTAATTTTCGAAACGACTGCACTTGAATTACAGTAAATGGGGGACAACTGAATCATCTTGATTCAGCGAAATACTTTGGACTGCTGTTCAACCGTTACCTTACCGGGTTCAAACATGTTGATTTTATTTCTGTGAAAACTAGACGCTTGTCTTTCTATGTTTCACGTTTTAAATTCCACCCCGTATCCACTCATTTTACCAAACTTTTTGTCTTTTCATTTGTCATACCTCACTGGTTGTATGCTTCACCTGCCATCTTTCCTGGCCTGTTGCTGAAAGATTTCAATTTTATTGCCAGATAACCTAGGCTCTTTTCATTTGCCTATGGTATACTCTGACGAAGTTTCATTCACTTCATAACATCCCAGCATAGCAAAGCTTGTCAAAAGCTGTTTACAAGAATTCTCGCTGACTCTTCTCATCCTCTTCACAAGGACCCAGTAAAATGTGTATGCACTTCCTCCGCACACTCTCAATGCACACATCTTTATGCACTCACTCGGGCGTACAACAATTGTACTATCCCCTACCTGACAAGGTAATTGCACAGTCTACCCTCTGTATTATCAGAACTAATGCAACATTCGAAATAACACGGATGCTTACTACCCTTAATATAGCGTTTCATTTTTTTTACGTTCTGTTTTTCATTTCCTGTGAACGTTTACAGGGTTATGTGAAGGCTGGGTATTCATTCCTTGGGGTGCATAAAGCATTTAATGGATCAAATCTTCACCCTCCAATTAACTGCCAAAGCACCATCACACTTTCTAATGGCCAACGATCATCGTCTTCCTAGACGTTCGAGTGGCTTAGACTCTGTCGATAGGGCTACACTATGGAATTGTTTGTTGATAAATTGAGTACCTTAGAAGTGTCCCCATCTTCTAAAAACTGTTTTGTCATACCTCAGGTCGGGTTAGGGCCTACAGTCACTTTTCGATTACTTTTGCTGACGCCCGCGGAGTGCGACGAGATTGCTCTATATCTCTGTTTCTTCTCAGCTTTGCCGCAGAGGACGTTCTACAGAATACCTTGTTTGGCCTATCAAACGGCAGAGATTTTTTATCTAGAATAAGCCGATGACATCGGTTTACCGACTGACGATTCACAATCAGTGCAGCCGGCCGTGAAACGCTGGGCGATTGAGGTATCCACATACGGCAAACACTTGACACCTTCCAAGTACGTTCACAAGGCCGGTAGGACCCCGTGCCAGAAACCACCGTATGTGGTGATTAATTTAAAGTCGTGGATAGCTTCAAATAACGACTTGGGTTCGATTCCCGTTACCACCGGTCACTTTCGCATTTGACAGTCTTTCGTTGGCCGTAAACCCCTTTCTGAATTGTTGAAACAATATGGTGAACTAAAAAGAGTATTTTTTCAGGATATTGATTACAGCTGTAGAATTAGTTGCTGAGTATAACATTACACAAGCAGCCAAAGCTAGAACAACTTTCGCCCGCCTTTGGTGTCTTTTGTACCTCCGTGACATTTGGCGTTTCCTAAAGGGACGGGCGTGAAACACCGTGGTTCGTACCCTTTTTTCTTTATGGTTTTGAAACCTGGTCACCCCACGCTGAGTATGCCCGATGGCTTTCCGTTTTCGATAATTAATGTTGGAAGCACCTGTTGAGTGAGGAAAAGATTCGTCACCGTGTTTCCGGTGAAGGTGGCCGTCCTCTAACCGAGATTATCGCTCTAAACCGCCCCTGATTGTTCGGACATATTTTATATTGCCTTCTTATCTAGCTTTCGGCGCTCTTTTCGCGCGTGCTAGGCAAGGCTGAATGAAGCTTCGCGGAGGTTAGGTCGTGGCTTGGTGCAGGGGACTGAAAAAGCCAGCATCAGCACTGGCTTTGGCTTATGTTTCCCGTCTTGCTCTGGGGAGCCCCGAGGATGAAGATCCTTCTTAGTTTAGAAACACTGAGGGAAATTGCTCAGAATAGAACTCAGTGGCGCGAATACCGAACTGCCTGCCTGTGCCCGTGAACTTACACGTACACAAAAAACTTTGTTACTTCATGATTAGTCATTTCGTTATTGAAAGAGAAACTATCAGAAAGTGTACGGCGAAAAAGTGACATTCTATTGTTCTTTTACTGGTTGCGGAATTTTAGTCTGTTGTAAGATTTCACCATTATTGAGTTCAGTGCTGTGGCGGATATAGGACACGTCGCTATCCGAAAGGCATAAGTTGTCTTAGCCTTCGGGTTTAAAACGACAGTCTCTACTGTCTTCTAACTGACAGTGGTCGTTTGGTATGCAATCATTCTGAGGTTTATCTGGTCTCGGGTTCGGATAGGACAGATGCCGGTCAAAATCCGCCTTTGACCATCAATATCGGTCCACTTCTTGCTTCCTGATAGCGATGTATGGTGATTTTATGGTGCATGTAAATTTCGGTTTAATGTTAGATGGACTACGTGAGCATCATTGATGATTACATTGGGAGTTGCTCACTTGGTGGAAGTATATTGCTTGTGCACGAGATCGATGTAAGATACTGATTCCGCAATCACTCTATGAGGAAGAACGGGTGCTTAGACGATAAAACTTAAAGTGGAGAACCACGTTCACGTATCGTAACGGTCCGGGCTACAGTGTTTTTTATTAGTGTAGTTTCACCGACAGCGGTCATGTTCCAACATTTGCTTTCACATATTGTATTTAGAGACCACCCTTACTCGAACACCATCTCTCAGGGGAATGAGATAGAGTCAAATGGAATCATATCCTAGAAGCGTTAAGATGAGACGGGGAGAAATTTAATCTGTCGCTAGTGTTGATGTAGATATTTCACATGCCTTTCTATCCACTCTGAGTTATCCTGGGTCGCAAATATTCTGATACCTCCCAGATAACAGAAGAGGAACAACAAATAGAGCAGTTACTGACTGCCATGGAACCGAAGTGGACGACTCGGCAGTATCAACTTTTGTCGGTCTCACCATTGACCAGACCAAAAACTGACCACGTGAAGAATGAACGGGACGCTGATATTCCCCAAATAAATCGTCTGACTATCTGTGATACAGAAATTCGTAGTGATACCACATTCGCGGGTACCGGGGACAGTAACAAGATCGAGGTAACTTAAAACTGTTATTTCTGCTCACTTATGGCTTACGTTGATATGCAAGATTTCTATGTTGCCGTGCCACTAAACTGCAGAGTGTTAAACCACGAAGTTCGAACTTTCTCCCATTCATGCTCAGTTAGTCAGAATTGTATTCACTGCCAACTGTTAATGTTTCAACTTACTTCATTTGATTTGACCAAGTAGGGATTGTTGACCTTGGGTAAGGGATCCGCGGGAACCACCTACTCAACGGCTATCGACGTTGGATCACACGGTCATACAACTAACACGTGTTCTTGTTTTCACACTACTGACCTTATCGACTGTGACCCAAACACCGGTATTGGTCGAAAGTCCGTGGTTCGAATCCCGCTTCCGCCAGTCACTTTGTTGTTTACCTCTGACCTATTGGGACCTTATGGGATTCTCCACCCCAAGTCCCACGTTCGGGCGGCTGGCTATTCCTAACAATGCAATGGGCCTGTAAGGCTAAGCGGAGTATACCTTCTGTTGCACTCGTGCCGAAGCATGCAGTAAAAAAATGATTGTCCTAGGCCGCCACACCAGTTGTTCTCTGGCTACACTGATTCTGTTCGGAATTGTGGTCATTTAAAAGTGCTCGTCTACAGTTGTTAAGGTAAACAACCTAATGTGGAAAGTTGTGGCTTGAAAGCCTCTCAGTTAGCAAATTGTAGGGGCATATATCACCATCCTACTCAGCCCTCTCAAATGACAACTACCTACTCGTTTTAAGCTTAGCCGTCCTTCCAAGCAATATGATTCCTTCCTCAGAGGCAATAAGACGAAACTAGTTCTCTATGAGAAGATCCTTTTTTGATTTCAAATACATCGGTATTCAACGATGATCTTGTAATGTTCACTGACTTGTCGATTGTTAACAAACTGGTGGTAGACAGTGATACACTGTTGTCCGGATAGTTACCACACCTGACCTATTGGGACCTTATGTAGTTATTCGTCACTCCAAGTCTCAGGGTCTGTTCGCCGGCTATCCCCAGTAGCGCAATGGGCCTTCGTGGCTATGGGGTAAATACCCCTTTCACTGCACTCATACGCAAGCATGCAATAAAAAAACAACAATAATTTTACGCCTGGTCTGCCGGTTACGTTTCCCAATTAAAGTAACTTGGTAGGTCGCGAGTTTGCTCCACTGTGTTTCCAACTCACGATTTGTGACATGATTAGTAAATGTTATCAATGCATTTCAGTAGTCATTGTATTTCAGCTGAGGAATCGCTAACGTTTGCGGATATTCGTTTTACGACTCACAGAATCAGAAGAACAAAGATGATATGTAGTTGCATGTAATCAACCCAGCATTGTCGGAAATATGTGCAAGCAAGCAAATTTTACGTTCCCGTAAACAACCCTTCTTAAGGCAGGTTTGCAGTCAAAAGCACAGGCTCAATCCTTAGCCCAGTTGTCGACGCCCACCAACCAGATAATTCACTAAATTTGCAAGGGTAAGCAAACGTGCGTTGACTGGGGTGATCCAACTTAGTCACAATAAGCGAGCTCACATTCGTGGGAATACCTCCACTGAATGCGTCAGTATCTTTCTGTAATCACTTTTGGAGTTAACGTATACAATCTTGCAGTCATGATTTATAATTACCGATATTTTTAGTCTTCAATTCAAGGGGACTGTGATGACTTTCCGGCTGACCTAGGATCGACCTAAAAACTAACTACTTTCATCGCCATCAGTAGTCAACATAACAATTCAGAACTCTCGGTGTGGACGAGAAACTGCTGAGCACACTGTACGGTCAGGTTAAGCTAAAGGTTAGTGATGTCACTGAATGAGGAATCACTTCATAGAAATTAAATCTCATAAGTAACAGCTACCCAATCTCCACCTAGCATTTGAATCATCGTCGCTTCGTTTACGGGCCTACGGAGAATATGTTGATAATAAGTTAATCGCTATGATGCTGGTCTCGTTGGAAGTCAGTGACCAGCGTGGTTTAAGGGGAAATAGGCCGCTGAGAGCGCACTCAGATAGTTCAAAGGTGCAGTCAAAACCTTGCATATCAACCGGGTCCGTGTCTCCCAGATATGACTCGATTTGCGCACTGCAGCTATACTGTTGCCAAATGGAACCGATGCACAATGGGTGGATTTTGCTTTGATGCTACATCGCGATACTTCCAATAGACAATACAAACCTCATCCTATTCGAACTACTCATTCAGTTATGTTATATACTTTTTTATCTCCTCCCACGTTTCACAGTCGGATACCGGTGATGGATGGGATGAAGCTTGGGACACGGTCGTAGACTAATACTACCCTCTTCTCTGACCGTCTTCTCCATATCGTTAACCGCTGGATTCTTGTCTGCTTATCGCGTTGCTTCTGTCTCACGCAAATTGGTTGACTGTTCTCTGAGTTCATATTTTTTCAAAATGTACAGTGTTCTTGTTTTTTTTGTTGTTGTTGTTTAATTCACATTCACTTTTTTATACCAATTTACAATAGCTCTCTCTCTCTCTCTCTCTCTCTTCGTCTGTGGAATGAATTTTACAGTCACACTTTTGTTCTTTAAAATATACACATTTGGTATTATCGGAGGCGAATGCCTGCTGTTTGATTTGCGTAGTTTGAGCCCGTTTCGTGATCAGTACTTGGTACAGTCACAGTTGGTGGTACGTAGCATTGTGGTGTTAAATTTTCCATTTGCTTCGCTGTTCCAACGCCCACCTGGAGTTGGAGAGTACACGGGTTAGGCTGATAGATCACGGGTAAATGCCTTCTAGTTGAGTAATAATTACTCCCGATTGTGACCGCTTCACTCAAGACTATTGGGTTCACAAAGTGGGTTAGTGAATGAGACACATTGTTGAATACTCCTGGTGCCCCGGTTAAGGCGGAGGTATGTTCAGCGTCATAAGGCAAAATTATTACAGCCGAGGCTTTAATAATGGTGCTACGCACAAACGTCAATAGTAGGATAATGATTCGTGGCGTCCTCCGGGGAGTCCACCAGATACTCAGTGTATTGGTGGTGATCGATTGGCTAAACAACAGGAATAGAGTGAGAAAGAAAAACTTACTGAACAACGGCAGTCGTGGGCCAAGACTACAGACTAGTATCGGCTGGCTAAGTGAGTGACAAATACCAAGTAAAAACAGTGACGCAATAGACACTTTCTGCCTAAGAGGGTTGTCCAGTCGAGTGCGAGGTTGAATAATCAGATTGAGCGGATGCATTCGGTAGTCACTAAAGTCTAAATATGGAGTTATGTTGTTTACAATCGTCACTGTAGGCATTCCTGTGATGCACAGTGTGTGATCAATGGGCGCAATACGCCCGTTAGTTTACGAATAAGTCTCACGGCGGCGAAAAGGTGCTAGGGGTGAGGACATAAGATGGTCTTGGAGATTCTAGCACTAATATGTACGATATTGTGTAGCGGATATTGACGCACTTTTGTCGTTTCTTGTCAGTGTTGTGGTTTACACGTGGGTTATGACAATCCGGCACTTAAGTGTTAACACGAAGCAAGTTTTCTCCATTACAAATTTGGAAACAAGTCAAAACGCAGATTGCACGATGTATCCTGGTTCATTTCGCTGCATCTTTACAAAGTGCATATTGCAGTCAGAGTGATTTTTCATAGCAAAATGGATGAACGAAATGCTTTTAAACGAAGGTGGAATCGCGTGACGCACACAAATACGTCTGTCGGATAAAAACAGGCAACCATTACCACGGCAATGATAAATGGATCACAAGCTCGTATTACTTGCACAGTTCGGGGTGACGTATACGGGTCAACGGGGCCTCCGTATATTTTAATAGTTTGGTATCCGTGGTTCAGTAGATTAATTTGAACGCCTGACTCGCGATGACGCAGTGCTCAGTTTCGTAAAGATATTAGGTAATGGTCAGCCCCATTTCGGAAGCTTGTTGGGGCACTTATGGGGATAGGTGGACATTGAAAGAAGAACACCGGTTTCTTTTTAGCAGTTCTGGATAATGGGACGGATGCTAACCTATGATAGGGTACACAATCTTGAAAGATCATTTCGTCCTATCTGGTGATTTGTGTACGGTATCTCGACTGCAGCAAAATTTTCTAGGCGTGTAGTACACTGAATGTTCTCACCGTGCTTAGTTTTTGCGGCAGTGTTAACTTTTACGAGTTTGTTTTGTTTCTCGAACTCGATTTTGTCTGTCCATATAAAGCCGCCAAAATCGAAGAAAAGCAGTGTTCGAAGGACTGCACGGAGCGGGAAATCTGTGACGGATCGATCCCTTTTGTCGTCCGGTCTTCTTGATTTATCAATCCTGGGTGATGTCGGACTTGAGTCGCTGGGACGAGATTACCACTTGTTGATGATTCGTCAGTTCGAGCGTCAAGTTGCTGCATATCAGACCTACATTGGGCAACTCACTGGTCGGTATGAAGCCTTGCTTGAAGAGGTGAACTAGTATTTTCTGCATTTCTTTGCATGTTAGTTCTCGTGCATCGTTGACGTACCTCGAAATTTTTCATTGATTCTTGTACACTGGGGACGAAACACGGGCGAACTGTCTTTGTAATGGGTGCGTCAACTGTCACAATATTACCATATTGTGACAGAAAGTCCTTAGAGTCAGAATCAGTCATGTGATTTATCCTCAGTTGGGTTATCTTCAGTCGGAGGTTCAAATGGCTTGTATGATGCTTCATGATGCAGAATGAACACTCAGTTTGCCGTTAGAAGCAACAAAAGCTAGGTTTCATTCTCGGTTATGACCTGGAAGGTTAAGCTGCACGACGGTGTTTCGTAAGCCGTATTCTCGATCATTGGGCGTGAGTGAAACGTTTGATTTATTGTGTCCGTTAATACACGTTCATCTTACTCTACTACTCACATGGATCCGCATCACTGAAATAGAGTATTACTAGATGAAAATACAGTCACCGTATTCTTGTTGATAAAATCTATTGTTCACTTGGAGTATTTAACGATTTTACGGTCCAGTTTGCTGTTCTATTCAAATGCATGGATATGAGGATCGGTTTCGTTAAGGAATATTGGATCAACATTTTCCCTACGCAGTTCGATTCGCAATCTTTTGGTTAGTCCGTGAAGTTTATTGCTGATATCAATTGTTTCACCTGTTGAATTTGAACTTAACACTGTCGAGAATACCTTTATTGGGATCTTGCCAATTGTATCAATCGGTCGTCATCGCAGCGTGAGGTTGCCTATCTAAATTCGAGTACATATCCGATCTACGGTTGAGATGAATTGGAGGTTTTGTCCGTGGGACTTGGAGGGGTGAACTTTGTATGGCTCCCAAAAATCACGTGGTAGCGAGTAAGGCTGCATACCACTATGTCCAACCGGGTGGTGTTTGGGCTTACACTTGGTTTTTTTGCATTATTTGTTACACGGTTATGCATGAATGCCGTAGAATGGGCAGACGTCATAGCATTGAAGGTTCACTGCATCATCACTGATAATCGACAACCAGAACCCGAAATTTAGAGCGGAGAACCAAACGGTCCCATTAGGTCAGCAGCGGTAACGAGCCGAGCGACAGCGGATCGCTGTCTATCACCAAGGTGATTGGGAGTATTGGGATTCGAACCTCTGACATCCGAGGTGGTAGATACACACTCTATCTCACTCGACTACCATCGATTAGGCATATCGGGCAGTAAAATAATAACACCGTATTATTACCAACGGATAACCTCCTACCTCGTCATCGTAGCTATCATCATCGTACAGCGTTAAACAGAGGGCGAGCCCAACTGGCCACTGCTTTGTCACCCTGTTGCTCATATCAATCAAAACAATGAATATACAAGATGGACAGGCACAGGACCTACAGGGGTGGGAAAGGGGATAAATGCTCTAGTAACCAACACACGGAATACACAGTCTAACTGTAACTGGTTTGGGCACGTGTTAGTTGTGGCAAGCACACGTCTACCATACCATGCCCTGTTTCCTGTCCCTCCTCATGAGTGGAAAAAAACACGTGGAGGTCAACAGATGACTTGGCAGAGGGGAATGAGGAAATGTACAGCAAACTTAGGAAAAGTGAATGTCTCACTTCTTTGTGGTTGGAGTCCAAAAGATCCGTCTACCAGATGGCTGGAGACACTGAAGGATATGGCAGCGAACTGTGAACAGTGGTGATCGTGTTGTTACGTTCTGTCAAATAGGATTGATTGATCAATGTGTGTTTGTACAACTAGACTGTGTATTCCGTATGTTGGCTACTAGGATGTCCTTTCCCTTTCCCATCTCTGTAGGTCCAGTGCCTTTTCATCTTGTATATTCATTGTTTGTATTTCCACGTGCAACATGGTGAGAAAGGCAGTGGTCATTGGGGATTGTCTCGCTGTTTAACGCTGTACGATGATGACAGTGATTGGATCAATTGTTCTCCCACTAATTTCACCGACTGAGTTGCCAGCCCAAGTCAACCACCAACCTGGGGAACCAGGAAACTGCTTCGTCAGTCCTCCACCCATTTCCTCCCAGGTGTGACCGAATGTTCGATCTACGGTAAGTCAACCTGTGCAGCTCGTTTGGTCGCTGTTACATCACGTCAAGGTACAGTCTCATTGCGAATAGCCAGAAAGGAAGTGCACGGACAAGGTTTACCGCTAACACGAATTCCAAAATACCCGCAGCTACACATGACCAATTATCAACGTCGAGCGGAATATTAGTGACTGACTGCTTGGTCGATACGTAGGCGCTTGTGATTGGCCGATTAGAGGAGAAATGCAGACAAGCCTCACTCTTCCAGGCAAAAGACGAACGTAGCCGAGTAAATGTGAGTGATACGTAGAAGAATATCACAGTACGAGTGCTAGACAACAAACTGATGGCATTCTTCATCGTCGTGGTCGCAGAATCTGATTACTTTCCAATCCTTGGATTCGAATTGACCGAGCGACTTGATTTAGTCTCATTCAGCAGCTTCCCCCCACTGTGCACTGAGTAGTGCTGGATTCTATTTGGAAAAACACGCCTCGGCTTTTTATGGAGAACTAAAGAAGCTCTTCGGCAACAGCTTTGAATCCGGATGAAATTGTTGACTCTACCGGGTTACCCGTGAGGAAAACTTCACATGGTGAGGAACGGTTGAAAGTCAGTCGAACGTTCCTATTTCACAATATTCTGTGACAAAAGTCGACGAACTGAGTCGTCAAATATTAGCCGTTAAGAACGTATTCAATCAGTTTCGGATTTGTATTGATTCCAGACCGTTCCACCCGAATCGTTCAATGATCCATGCTTCGCGAATCTTGATTTGATCACTGAGTTTTGGTTGGTATAACCGGAAGTGCACTAACTGACACAAAATGAGTTTAACATTTCAGTCAAATGGTCAGCTGTATTGCCAGTTTACAGACGATATCGTTGTGCCCGTAGATTCTTCTGTCACACTTCAATAAATTCTTGACGAAGACCATTGGCCTCGAAGTAAGTACACCGAAAATTCAGGCCTTTTGGACTTGTCCAGGATGGTCAGCTTAACAACCGTTCAGCAAATCAAATCTGTACCATCCTCCAAACCCCTAAGGGTCAACTCTACTTCCAAATGGCCAGGCTAAAGGCGAAACACTATCAAGGATTGAAGATGAACGAAGAGCTACGACTTGTGCCGTGGACAGGCAATACAATCAGTCTTCGGACCAAGATTCGCGTTGTATGAACCGCCATCCGAGCCGTACTCACATGCGGGTGCGAAACCTGGTCAGTGCGAGCTGGAGTTAGCAGGAGGTCGGAGGTTTTCGACCACCGATGTGTACAACAGACTCGGAAGTGAAAGACTGAAAAACAACGGAACAAGGGTCGATACTCCGATATTAATCAACTATTCGTTCTCCTGTTACGTCGTCGTCTTTAGTGGCTCAGCGATATACTCCGGCGACCAGACATGGGACTGTCCAAACGAAAACTGCCGTGCACCATGTGCGAGATAATGCTGTCACCTCATGGGTCTACTCAGACAGTGGATCTGGAGCATCAAGAAGGCCTTTGACGTTTTTGACCTACAGTCGGTCTACAGTCCCTGCGACTGGAGGCAAAACTGGACCATGGTTTGCCATGAGCTCGCATCCAACCGCCGCACTTGGCCGGCGACGATCCGAAGTATCCGTCGGGCTGACGTTTCCTCCAGCAGGAGATAGTCATGTAAAAGTAAATCAGTAGTTTCCTACCGGAACTTGTTAGACCGATGTGATGGGCCCGGCGAATAATATGAAAAAACATGGACGTGTGTGGTAGAACAACAGTTTATATCGGTCTACAAGCGACAACCCATACTGAGGGCTCGCGTTAGAAAACTACAAACCCACTGTAGCTCAGTACATTCTATGCAACAGTAGGATGTTGCACGCCGTTTCACTGAAAGATAGTTGTATGATTTATTATCGGAAAAAGAATTTGACGATCAGTGAACAGAAGCATATTCAAGTTAAGTAGTGACTTTCAAACGAACTCACACTGGAGAGGTTCTATTCCCTGGTGCTGCATGTAACGCCGAGGAGGTAAAACCGACGCTTACACGTTTGCAAAATACTACTACGAACGAGGCAAACAAACATTCAACAATTGTGGTAGCAAATGCGGGCCACGAGGGAATGCTTGAGATACCACGTTCAAGCTTGAACTGGTTGTCTCACTATCGCCTGATCCAGTCTGATCATCCTGTTGACGCATTTCTATCTACCCCCCCCCCCGTCCTCCAAAAAAGTTAAGAAAAAAGCGAAGTATTCCAAATGGAGGCGCAGTAGTGGTTCATCCGTACTTGTAACGCTGACGATCGAAGATCACGACACAACGAAAAAGACGACGCCGAAAGCGACATCGATAATGGTTCGGTACACGTTGACATCACCGACGACTGAAGACGCGGACAGAGAGGCTGGAACGGTTGTCAGATATGTGCTGGATTCAGCGCTTTTCCGTCGGGAGGTTGCGCGTGCACGATCTCCAAAGACAGAAATAAAGAAAACCCGATGAGCCCAAGCTTAGTATATATATATATATATATATATATATATATATATATATATATATATATATATATATATATATATATATATATATATATATATATATATATATATATATATATATATATATATATATATATATATGTTCACTAGGATCTAATTTGAAGCGTCTGGAGTGTGAATGGATACTCTTCATTGAAGGGCCCACAAATGAATCACAACTGTGATTTCTTATAGCTATTCGTGTCTGGGTCATTGCTGACCGAACGAACAACGAGGCTGCATGTGCAATCGCTCATATTGATAGTAAGTAGTATGTGAACGTGTGGACAAAGTTTCCCCGGAAGCACACGACCGGTTTCGCGGTTGTTGCCGCTCATCAGGTATGCGTACCCGGTACTCCTCTGCCCACTCGTCCTCATACTTGTACAATCCGATGTTACATGTTCACTAGGATCTAATTTGAAGCGTCTGGAGTGTGAATGGATACTCTTCATTGAAGAGCCCACAAATGAATCACAACTGTGATTTCTTATAGTTATTCGTGTCTGGGTCACTGCTGACCGAACGAACAACGAGGCTGCATGTGCAAGCGCTCATATTGATAGTAAGTAGTAGCGGCCACTACAGACCCGAACTATCAACCAGCCGGAAACCTTTTCAACCTCCTGCGTCCGACTCTGCCAGAGGACAGCTAAGACACGAAAAGCTCCATTGCTTTTCTGAAACAAACAAGAAACTTCTAAATGAAAACAGATGAAGCGATGGTTTCCTTTGATGTGACATCACTGTTCACGAACATCCCAAGGCAGATGGCCTTAGATGGAATCCGAAGCCTGAGGGAAAACGACTCCAGTCTACAAGAGAGAACGATGTTGTCAACAAGGGACCTAATGGGTCTGGTGGATCTCTGCCTGGAAGCATCATCATCATCATCGTACAGCGTTAAACAGTGGGGCAAGCCCCACTGACCACTGCCTTTCTCACCATGTTGCACGTTGAATTAAAAAGTATGAATATACAAGATGGACAGGGAGTGGACCTATATGGGTGGGAAAAGAAAAGAATGCCCTAGTAGCCAACACACGGAATACACAGTCTAACTGTACAAACGTACACCGATCAAACATTCTGATTCGATAGAAAGTGACAACACGATCTCCACTGTTCGCGGTTCGCAGCCATATCCTTCAGTGTCTCCAGCCAACTGGTAGACGGATCTTTTGGACCCCAACCACGAAGACGTGAAGCACCTACTTTTCCTAAGTTTGCTGTACATTTTCTCATTCCTCGCTGCCACGTCATCTGTTGACCTCTACGTGGTCTTTTCCACTCCCTAGGAGGGGCGGAGAATAGGACATGGTACGGTAGACGTGTGTTTGCCTTACGTAACACGTGTCCCAACCAACGAAGTCTACTAAGTTGGATACGCTGTGACAAAACATTCTCTGAATTAGTACCCAATACTCGCTTTCTTACCTCATCGTTGCTTACTCGGCTATTCCACCCAATCCTAGCGATACTACGCAAACATCGATGGTCGAAAACCTCAAGACGACGAATATCTTCAGCACGCAGACTCCAAGTTTCGCAACCATACAACAAAACTGAACGCACAGTGGCACAGTATACACGACCTTTCAACTTCAGTGAAATATCGGATCGGCGCCACAAGTGCTTCAGTCCAGCGTACGCCGCTCGAGCTTTGGATATCCGCGTACTCACCTCTACTACTGTGCTCCCATCCGTCGTCACGCAGCTACCGAGGTAGGTGAAGTGATCGACAAATGCCAGCACCTCCCCATCGAGCATCAAGCTCGGAATCGTTGATGTCCAGTCTTGTAACATCACCTTTCACTTTGAAGGTGCAAAGCGCATGCCGAATGGAGCTACAGCTCTCGCGAGATTATCTAGTGCACGCTGAACATGTTCCGTGGATTCGAACAAGCAGACAACGTCGTCTGCGTAATCTAGGTCACATAGCTTTTCACTATTTCCTAGTTCGACCCCTACATCCTGAAGATTTTGCAAAGCACTCCCCATTATTTCGTCCATGACGAAGTTAAAAAGGAATGGAGACAAAGGGCATCCCTGCCGAACACCACTGGTCGTTTTGAACCGACCGGATAGTTCACCGTAAACTCTTACGCGGCCAGAAGTATGGGAATACAATGATCTCATTAGGTTCACGAACTTCTGGGGCATACCTTTTCGATGAAGAGTACTGAAAAGCGATGTTCGATCAACTGAATCGAAGGCGCCTTTCAGGTCTAAGAAAATCATTATTGTTGGTCGGCGGTGCGTGTGACGCGTTTCAAGTGGTCGGCGAAGAGTAAAAATCTGGTCGATGCATCCTCGACCTGGGCGGAATCCAGCCTGCTGTTCGCGGACATTCCTCTCGCGAGCAGGTGTAAGACGGTGCAGCAAAATCGAAGCTAATACTTTGGTGACTATCTGGATTAAGCTAATCCCACGATGATTACCACAGTCATTGCGTATTCCCTTCTTGAAGATGGGAACAATCAATGACTCGCTCCATATTAACGGAATACGCTCCTCCTTCTAAATGTCACGGAGCAAGGCGGTAAGTGATTTCATCAACGCCTCACCACCCAGTTTGAAAAGAACTAGAGGAAGTTCGTCGGGACCTGCTGCTTTCCCTGGCTTTATTGATCGAATGCATGACTCTACTTCTACTTCTGATGGGGGCTCAAGTGATACCACCCAAGAAGTCACAGTTGTTGAAACGGGAGTAACTACACTAGCGCACGGCCAGCTAAACTGTTCCTTCGAGTACTCAGCCCATCGGTCAAGCCTTTGCTGTTTGTTATGGATGGGTTCTCCATTCCTATTGCAAATCGTTTCACTGACCTGAGTTCGCCGTCCACCGGTGTCACGAATAAGTTTGAACAGTCTTTGACTGTTACCTGAAGCAGCTGCCACTTCCATTTCTTCGGCTACATTGACTCACCAATTTTCGCGATCCTTCTTAAGGCTTCG
Organism: Fasciola hepatica; assembly: GCA_948099385.1. Classification (NCBI taxonomy): domain Eukaryota; kingdom Metazoa; phylum Platyhelminthes; class Trematoda; order Plagiorchiida; family Fasciolidae; genus Fasciola; species Fasciola hepatica. The sequence continues at coordinate 799,278 of CANUEZ040000150.1, forward strand.
CGTAACTTGTCTTTGCAGCTTTCTCCGTATCTTATTCATCTCCTTACGGTTCGAGAGCTGACGCTTTTGCTCCATTATACTCAGCGACTCTTGCGAGATCCAGTGTCTCTGATGGACAACGGATCGAGGACCACAGGCGAAACCTGCTGCAAAGTGCATCGCTTGTTTGATATGAGCCCAATGCCCATCTACATTACTGTTCTCCGTGGATCCTAGCTCATGTGCTAACTTCTGCTCATACCGGGTGCAAACGTCTGGATCACACAAACGTTGCACGGCTAATCCGGTTTGCGGTTTGCGACGATGGCCATGGAGCTGGAGAGATAATCGCATTAAAACTAAGGCATGGTCCGACTCTACGTACGTGGACCAGTAAGATCTACAGTTCTGAACAGAACTGCGCAATCGGTAGCTTACGGCGATATGGTCAATTTGACTCAAAGTACCTGTAGAGTTAGAGCGCCATGTCGCTGTGCGACGCGAGCTGTGTCGGAAATTTGTGCTAGACAAGAACAATCGATTGTCTGCACAAAATTGGAGGAAGCATATTTCCAACTCAATGGAAAAACATACAAACTAGTATTAGGCACACCGATGGAGTCGCCGCTTTCTGGCCTGCTAGCGGAGTCAGTCATGAAGCGATTCAAAGCCAAAACTTTTGAAACAATCAGACCTCGCTTGTGGATCAGATACGTTGATGAAACGTTTATGATACTAGAAAAGTCTCAACTAGATCGATTTCATCAACATCTGAACACGGTAGTACCAGAAATAAAATTCACAAAGGAATAAGAATGCGAGGCAAAACTGCCGTTTCCCGACATTCTGATCATGAGGCAAACAAACGGAAATCTAGAAACAACGGTTTATCGGAAACCAACGACAACCGACCGCATACTGAACTTCCAAAGCAATCACCCAACATGTCACTTGAAGAGCTGTGCGCACCCTATTCCACCGGGCCGACACACACTGCAACACACCCGAACTCCGAAAAAAGGAAATGATCAGGCTTTTTAAGTTGTTCATGGCATACGGTTACCCAAAAAGCTTCGTAAACTCTTGTATCCGAAATACCAAAAGAAGCCAGAAGAAAAGCAGCCAAGAAAGCATGGTCGTGCTACCATACATACGAGGAGCACCAGAGGCAGTAGGTCGTATGCTAAAACCGTTGGGTGTCAAAGTTGCCCACAAACCCGTCAGTACCCTATGGACAGCCCTATTCAACGGAAAAGACCGTGTGGACCAGCACGATCAATCAGGAGTGGTCTACGCTATCCCATGCCTAGGATATGATAAGGAATACATAGGTGAGACAGGTAAATAACTACGTACTCGCTTACACGAACACAAACTAGCATTACGAAGCGCCGACCCACTGCGCAGAGACAGGTCACGAGGTCAAAATCGATAGCGCAAGGGTGGTCGCCCGAGCAAAGAAGGGGGAGCGCCTGATCTTCGAAGCCCTCCATTCGATCAATTCGTTCAACCGACACGTCGAGGTTGATAAGCATTGCGTCACTCTGGCAAAACCGATGGCGAAAACTCGAGAAACGGACAGACGAGCAACACACCAAAAACGTGCGGAACTAGCCGTCCCATTCACACACTCATTCACTCACGTTTGACAACGAGTCCTAGTTTGGATCGAAACGTCACAATAAACGTTTTACAACTCAGTGTACGCCTTAACTTCTCTATAATATATATATATATATATATATATATATATATATATATATATATATATATATATATATATATAAGGCCGATAACCCCATAAGGAGAACGGTGCTATGCAACCACATGAAACAGAAAAATAAAGGTGAAGCATCAAAGGAGAAATGCCTGAGAAGTTCTAGTACAATTAGTCACAATCCAGCCGCTACTGAGCACGAATTTGAGCCATATCCGACAAGGTTTTCGGTCAGCTGTGCAGTGGTTTTCGAGGTGGCCAGCCATGCTAGCCGTTGGATCTGTCAGAGGCAAATCTCGAATTTGAAACGCGTTCTCCCCACTATGGTTTCCGACCCATCTCGGGGTCGGCGATCGGAGCACAACGGAGATGTGGATGGCTTAGCATACGTAGCACATGCCGTGGCCAACGAATCCGGTGGAGTGAGTTTGCAGCGCTGATTTAGTACGCGGCAAACTCCGCTCATTAGACGCACCACCACCAGACTCGCAAGATACTCTTCAGGCATCAGTCATCAAATACAGACAGCCGGTAGATATCGGCTGCTCGAAAAGGCCAGGTCCCACAAGCGTATAAGAGCGCACTACGTGCAGCAGCGTAGTACACCTTACCTTTTAATCGGAGGGAGGTTGCTTGCCGTCTCCATAGATGACGCAAGTTGTAGGACGCCGCTTGAGGCTTCGCTATTCGGTTGTCCACATTGTGTCCATTCTGCCCATTAGAAGTTATGCAGCTTCCCAAACACAAACTTTTCGACAATTTCCGATCTGGTTTCGAATCCCGCCCGGGCAAATTTTGACGCACAGGCACAGTTTTTGTGGGCCTACAACCTCTATCTTCCTTGATCTGAAAGTGGCATTCGACTCAGTTGGTCACACCGTTCTCTGGCGCTACCTCTCATTGAAGAAGGTGCCAGAGAAATTTATTTCTCTTTTTTAATACTTGCATACGAGCGGCCGAAGCCGAGTTTCTGCTTACGGTGATTTTTCACTTGAGTTCACCACGAAAAGTGGTGTTCGCTCAGGTTTTCAGCTATCCTCTCTCCTCTGAAATTTTGTGATCTAAATGGTTCTTGAGATAGCCCTATCCCTATGTGGGAATAGTGACACCAACCTGCGTTAAGTCAGTGAACAGTCGTTTAGAATACGCGGACGATGATGTCCGTTTGAGTGAAGATCAAGGTAAGTTACAAGTTTTTTAGATAATCTAAACAACACTACATCAACAACTGGGATGCGTTTTGCACATTCAAAATGTAAATGCTATTACAAGACTGGATTCGCTCTGCTAAAAACCTTGTCTTGTCAGGGGAAGCCCTGAAGTAGATTAGTTTTGTTATCTGGGCAATTACATCTCACCAGGCGGACAGATATCGGATGAAGTTCCATCGCGTATACAGAAGGCGCGTTTGGATTTTGCCAGCCTCAGCCATTTGTGGCACCGGTATGATATCCGATTGTTTGGTAACGGTAGAGTGTACAATGTGGTGGTTAGGTCCGTTTTTTTATACGCTTGAGAAACATGGCCGTTGAGAGTAGAAGATATGCGATGACTTTCGGTGTTCGGGAATCGAAGTCTCCATAGCATTGCTCAAATATGGGGAGAGCACCGCGTCAGCAATGCTGAGATTGTTTCAGGGTGTTGTGAACCAGTGGCCACTCACTGGAACTTACTGAATCTAAACAGGTTAAGACGTGTGTTATGCGTACCCACCGATAAACTTCTTCGGACTAAGGCGTTCTCTGAGGCCGGTTGTGATTGGGAGGTAAGTCGAGGTGGTTTGTCTATGACGTGACAGAAAGTTATGAAAGCCTTGACCAGTGGACTTGGCCAAGTAGAACGTGTCCAGTGAAGTGGAATCACAAGTCCGTTTGGAGGCAGCACTCTGTATTAAGGGACACCCGATGTAATGCATAGTTAGAACGAAAAAACATACATCACTGGTTAGTGTTTCGATGGTTGTTCGGAATGTTTCTGCGTGGAGACAAATGGCAGTTCTGTAGCAGAGTGGAAGGAACGAGTGACGGAGACAAGCACATACGTACATGTGATGACAAAATCAATATTTTGGATTATCTCCTCATCACCATAGATACACCAGCCTTCGCGCCAAAGTTTGATTCCCCGATTGGGGTCCACTGGACCACCGTACCAGGTGGTGCGGTTTCATTCGGGTCCTGTCTTCGTCTTCATGATTTCTCCTCACTACTTCGCTGGTCCTTCGATGGATTTAGTTTTACGACGGAGTAAGGGGGCGATGACATCCGCAACCGATCTGTTCGGTTAAAAGGAAAACTCTGTGGGGTCATCAGGGGAGTTTGTAGAAGAATTCAAAAGTTTAAGAATGGTACGAGCTGCAAATTAAAAACCAGATGGACTTGGGGCAGTGGACGAAAGCTTCTAGCTATGGCACATGAATCGCAGGATTTTGGGTGTCGGAACAATAGCGAAGGGTCTCCAGTAATTGGGAGTAGAAAGAGAGCCCAAAGATTTGTGTAACAAAGAAGTAAATATATCGGTCAGGGCAACAGCACCGTATCTCAATAGTGATGACGACAGGCCATCAGGACAAATACCTGAGGTTATTTTAGAGGCACGAAGGTTTTCAAACAATTCTTCTGAATAGAGCGGTGTGATGTGCACTCTATCTTCTGGAATGAATGGAATTGATGAGTCGTTTATATGTGTGGATGAATGCGTTGTTGATACTGTCAAAGTCCGCAGTAAAGGTCATTTGTTGCGTTTTATTTCCACACAGAAGCCGAATTCCTTATCCTAGGCGGTTGCTGTTGTGGCTGCATAGGAGTTGAGTAGCATATAGCGAGTTAATACGTATTATTTCTTTTATAATTAAAAGAGGAATATATCTCAGTTTCGAATTATCCCGGGCTTTCTAGAAATATTCCTTCTGTCTTAAGAATTTCAACATAGGAGAAGTGGCACGACCGGCACAGCTGAAGATTGTTTCTAGGGTGCAACCCATGTCAAAGGTTAGACTGACCGTCCTTACGAAGAGTTTGGCATTGCGACTTAGTGGCAATTCGAAGGAAAGCAGGAAAATACATAGAAAAGAAGCGTTGTAGGAGAAAACTTTATCACATGAAAAATTTCTGAGACTAATTTTTATTTGACTGGTTTGGCTGAAACAATGGAAACCAGACCAGGAGTATATATTAGGCCTCAACAGAGGCAGGCAGTGGTCGTTGGATGATGCCGGTGCACATAACTTAAGGGAGAATAACTCAGGATGATGGATGATAATCCTGTCTAAATCAGAGTTGCCTCTGGTTGGAGGAACACAAGGATCAGTTAGATCGAATGCAGCGAGGGGTTAGGCGGAAGCATGATTGTAATCGCCTATTGTCACCCTACGAGGAAACAACGGAAGCAAAGTCGAGTCATATAAAAATGAAATATTATTCAATGTGCAAAATGGAGCTACGTGCAAATTTGTTATGATGTTGCTCCTATGGTGAAAGAATCTAGGATGGCAGTATACGACTAAACAATGAATACCATTCACTGAGAATGAATAAATTAATTCAGACTTGCCACACCTGGTGGAGTTGATATACGTGACCACCTCACCATCCGTCTTCTTGTTGGTGGAATTTCTGTCCTCGCGTTACGGTTTGAAGCCATCTAGTGACTCGAGGGAGTTAGCAACTCGTGCGTTTAGCTACAATTCTTGTGTGCAAACCACCAAGTATGAGCATGAACACTAGAACGAAGAACAAAAGTTAGATCCGAAGTTTAATTGAACAGAGTAACGGGACAGGCATATACCTTGGAGGGGTGTAATTAAAGGCAGCCTGCCATTGAACACGGATTTTCTTGGGGTCGAATGGGAATTCCTTGATACATATCAGTGGTTAAATCTGATTGAGCTGAAAATCCAGCAGTCAGTTTGAACTGTAGTATTTTTGATCGCATATAATTGCGTACAGCGGCCACAGAGAGTTTATTCCTTCATTTCGATGAGGTGGTGATTAACACTGAAACATAGCGCAGCCAGTCAAAGGGGGTGCCGTCTACCAGAGTTTGTTCGGGGTTGGCAACAAGTATATCCTCGAGAAATGATCCTACAATACTGTTATATACAAACGGTGATTCGTTATATCATCAAGTGTGTGAATGTAAATGTTCCAGGTTTGGACATCAATACAAACGGATCATGAAAATGTCGACTGACGAAATCAACATTGCTCCACTTCTCATACCGAACAGCTCCATCGAAGAAGACGGAGGCCCTACAAACGAAGGGAAGCAAGATCTCCCCGATACATTTAGACACAAACAGTATTTAATCATAAAATGCGTTCCACGGGATTTCGGTAGTTAACCGAATATGTTGATGAAGTGTGGATATTATTGGGCAAATAGGCGAACCAACCAGGCGACCATCCGATCGCAGTGACACACGGCCAGGGCAATGGTTAGATTTCGTCAGTTCCGCACTAATGGAGTAAAAAAAACAATCCTGTCCAGATCATGTTTCAAAGGGTATTTTAGATTCGTACAAAAATACGAAATGGAAAATCCTGATGAAAGCACTTTTGGTCAACGGTTATCTACTGTGGTTTTCATTGCGAGAAAAATCTGTTTCTGTCGTCCTACTGAAACTGATGACATTCTCGAAATCGCCCCAAAAAGATGACACCGTCCTTCATAAGTACCACTTGCGCTCCTCCATGTGGGCTACGAGGGCAACTCTGTAGGTCGGGACATATCAAACGTGTATCACACTGGCTAATCTTGAATAGTATTTGGAACCCACCCACTTCACTAGTTGGACTTCAGTCCTCTGAATTGCTATAATGATAAGAAAATTGCCTAATCACCTGACAGAGTTGTGGCTTCAGAAGACAAGGAGCGAGCAAACATGGATTGGTCAGATCGTCTATCATAAAACAATTGATGCTGCTGTATAGGAAAGGAGTTGGCAGTTACTTATTTCGTGAATATCCAAGATTGTTCAACCGATTCAAATCTATGAAAATCATCCTTTATAACCCGCTACTGCGTAAAGACCTCGAATGGTTAACCAGATCAGCTTTGCAATGGTTGCATGAATCAAAGTGGGAACTTTTCTTCTCACCGTTACGAGTGAACCTTCTTATTTGTCGGATGAAAATCCTCATTTTTTTAATTAAAACTGCTCAGTTCGACCTTAAGATTACGGATAAATGCATACTCCAGAATACATCGGGTTAAACAGTGCTACTTGTGATTTGTCTATCAGAGTTCTAATAATTAGAGGGTTCCCTGTTGTCCGGTGTTCACTGATCATTGTTTACTGAACGCAGTCGGTTAATAAGTTACCACGACCTAGAATATAGTTATCAAACCCTTTCGGAACATCCCCATTGCAAGGGCCACGGCTGTTCATGTGGTTCGCACAGAGCTTTCAAACTCCGTTCATGGGCCCGGAAATTCACACAAAATAAGAAATTTAATTTATTTCTATTTTATTGTTTATTAATAGTACAATATTTCAAGAAGGGGCTCGAGGTTAATAAAAGGCTACCAATTTTTGGAAGTGAGATAATGATGCGCCGTAAAGGTTGGATTATTATGCTCTCGACCTTGGTCCCTAATTATGTGACAGTGTCTACCAAACGACAGGAAGACTTGTGGAATGAATGGCCAATGGAGGTACCACTTTAGAAGTATGACTGCTGAATACTTGTCAGAAAGTGCGATCTTGACACGAAAGGAAAACGTCCGACTCCAACAGTTGACTAGAAGGAACACACATTTTGCGCGATGTTCGTCTCCGTTTGCGCAGCATTCTGTTTTATGGTGCTGGATTGCAGTCGTAAAACTTTTCATTAGATGATATGCTATCCCTTCTTTGTAAGTCAGTAGAAAGATACTCCCATTTTCATTGATACATTTAAACTGCTTATAAAAGTTATGTATAAAATATACTGATGATAGAAAGTCACCAGCAGTCTTTTTTCTTTTCAGTTTACTCTGTATTGACCCACAGTCTCGCAGAGCAACGAGAGAACCGAAGTAAACTGTAACATTACGTGAACACCATTGCACTACCTTTAAAATGGTCAGTAGTTAAAGAGAAAAAAGTAAACAATTGTAACCTCTGTGGAAATTGATGTCAAACATGTCGCATACAAAAAATGACTGGACAAAATAGTCACCAGCAGCGGCCAGGCAGCTTCGTCACGTTGTAGTTACCATGCTGTGGAGACTCCTTCGATTCTGACTCGCAAATTACGGGAAATATGGACTAGGTAATGGTAGAGTGGTTTAGAGGGTTCACCTACCACCTTAAAGGTTAGGGTTAGGGTTAGGTACCTGTCAAATCTCAGAAACGTCGTTGCCTTTATGTTTATTTTGTTTTTCCATCGTATTTCTTGTGTCTCCTTCTCCTTTTCGACAAATGGACAGCATGTGAAAAGCAACGAAGAGGATAAAGATACGTTGCGCAATCTGAATTCAAATTTCCGTGACAAAATCGGTCAGGCTGCAGATTTAGTGCATCACATTTGTGGTCGGTACGCGGTGTTCGAAATAGAACATTCCAAATGGCAAGAACGAGAGAAAGAGTTGAATGAATCCAAACGTCAGATGGAAGAACGGTTAAAAAAAGAAAACGAAGCGCTTGGTGGGTCATCCTTTATTACCGTTTTACGTTGATCATTTAAAATAATCACATTCTGTTTGTCATCTGAAAGTGTAGTTCTCTTTTCACTACGAAATCAAAAATCTTCCAGAAGTGTTATCCTTTCTTACTGGTGAAGGTATTACTCTTTCTGCATAGCCCCAAGCTGATTGTTTCCGTGCAAATGGCGGCCACCTGTCTTGCGCGTGGTGTTGTCTTAGTGAGCAGAATCAACCATTGGCTGGAGACGTGGCCCAACCGCACTGACTCGGTAATGTTTTCCTGAGCAGAATCCGTAGATCTCCCCCATAGCTCAATGAGTCACATGCAAAAGAAACGATACTAAATTTGATTTAGGTGGCTAACTAATAGCATTATGGCAACAGTTTTCACTGTATGAATTCAGGTTTGATAATATACAGCTGATATGCGTCTTCACCGGGTTCGCAAGTGACACCATCAGCCCTCGTTCCTACTAGTTGGATGACCTGTAAGAGTGTTCGCTCAGCACTTAGAAGCAGTTCTAGGAGACAGGTGCTGGTCACTTCGGCAGTTACATATGTGCGTGATTTAACCCTAGTCAAGTTAAGTCATCGAGGTATGATTCATCCTAAGGGGTTAGTTTTTAGGTTAATCCCCATTTTTCCTTTGCCAAATGTGTTAGTCTTGTAATAATTTACAACAGTTAAAAAATCTCCCACTCAAGCAATATTGACACTGGAATGACCACGAAAAGAGCCATAACAGAGCATTTAAGGCTCACCAGTCACCCATACGGTATTGTGGAGGTTTCTGGCAGGGTAGGGTGGAACAAACAGACAAAAGGGTTTTTCTCGGAACCGAATGAATTGTATTTAAATCCGGTACTGGGGGAAGACACAAAAGTCCTTAAAGTCCATGTGCAGTGGATGAGCCGAGTCCAACAAGCTGCTAGTGAAAAAAAGTTGTCACGAGATAAATTGTATCATAGTAATGGGATCTATTGCAGTTATGTAGGATATACTACTAAATCGTTAGAGAACTGTGGTAGAATTACGCAAAATAGCCTCAACAACCTTACCCTAGACCCAGACGGCGGAGTATAACTCATTTGATGAATACTCGAAATTCAGAGCAACTCCACCTCCTAGTGTCAAAGCTGCTAGGGTCTGTCATACTTTATTGATTGTGCCATACATGGGACGACCAGACTGGGAAAGAGCAGGCTGGGGTTCGCGCCGATCGTGGATTTATTGACCAAAAATCTTCACCCTCCAACGATAGCCTAATTACCTCCCTACCTCCCAGGGGTGAATGATAGTTTTGTTGCTAGACATTCATACGGAGATCGAATCGGTCTACAGGATTGCATCATTGGACGGTTTGTTGGGGAATAGAATGCCTAGGTAGTGTGTATCAGTCCTTAAAGGGTAGTGCTTTCATATCTTAGGTCGGGTTAAAGATTACGACCAGCTTTCGCCCACTTTCGGTGCCTACAGCAGAGTACTACAAGGCAGCCCAAATCTCCATTTCTCCCTAACATTGCCGTAAAGCATGTTCCAATGACTGCTTTTTATGGTATTCTAGATGGTAGAGTTGAACTCCTCCATAGAGAACAGAGTTCTGACTTGGAATTTACCGATGATATCTTCTTGTTGGGTGACAAAGCACAGGCAACGCAACGCGTTTGAAACCACTCAGCGAGTGAGGTATCCCAGTCTGGCTTGTACTTTGTCCTACTTAAGTGCTAAGTACTTTTACAACACAGGTAAAAATCTTGCGCCTGCACTCGACCTTTGTGGTCGGCTGTTGGCATTATTCAGTAGCTTTAAGTACCTCGGGATCTATGTTGCAGTTGGATGCGGTACTGGGTAGAGGATCACATCTTGAATAGCATAGGTCAGACTCACCTTCATGAAGCTGCGTCGCCTCTGGGATCGTCGTGACACCTGTCTCTCAATGCGTCCCTACAATGTCACAGTGCGTAGTGTTTGCCATGCGGCTGTGAATCCTGGCCGCTCCGCGCCAAAGACACTTGGCGTTTTCCCATATTTGGCCACTAATGTCTCCGAAGCACTGCACACTTTTGGTAGAAACACTGTGTGAGCAACAACGAGATTGGTCGTCGTGATTTGAGGGCGGTCAGCTGCTTCTGAAAGAGCCAACCATTCTACACCGCCTGCTGCAGCTTGGACACCTTTTGCTCATGCTTGTCCATCGCCTACCATTCTGTGCGCTATTTTCTCTCCCTGAGTGTGGCTTGAAGAAGCGACGCGGCGGTCAGACCATGACTAAGATTGGGAGTGTAAAGAAATTGACGTTAGCACTGGCCTCAGCTAGTGCCTCCTGAACCCCTGGTTGGGGCCCTAGGGACGAGGGTTGTCTTGTCAGAGAAGTTGAGGGATCTGACTCAGAACCAAAGCCTGCGGGGGAGTGCTGTGTGATGAGCTTAGGAAAGTCTCGTGCACTAGGACGTGAAAATATCACAAACGAGTTCGGTAGAACAATCGAAAAATCTCGGTTTTTGTTCACTTCCTCTGTGTTATACTTTTCTAATTTTGTGGTGTTGGCATCACGCCTGACTCCTGGATCGGTGTACAATAATATTAATGTTAGAAATAAATGATAAAATTTTTCATTTAAAGACCGGCGGAAATGACAGGAGAGTTATAAATGAGATGAGAATTCACGCAAGAATATATAAAACTTTCTATCAGATATCATGGAACCTGCAAAGATCTCATGCTCAAAAGGTGAAACAATAATCACCATATATGTGGGAGAGTAACAACAAGTACTATAGTGACGTCTTGGGAAATGGTGTCGCCAAGATATTTCACTGCTCGAGCTTGAGGTACTCCCTTATTCTGAATAAATGAATAGAGGAGCTGCTCTCGGCTGAAGACCGAAACCTTCACTTGTCAAATGAAATGAGAATGACATTACATCTGGATACAATGAGAGACAAATGCGACGGCGAATCTCGTTGGATAATGGCAGTTAAAGAATCAGTCGGTCACATCATTTAAACTGGACGAGATAAGCAAGAGATCATTCGGTTTTAATTGCTATTTAACTTTATCCAACTAGGGAGCTGAAGTGTACAGATTGCTGATTGATTGAACATATTGTCAGCTCTTTACTGTAAATATTACCGTCAGGGTAAATGAGTGACGAGAAGGTCTGGTAAAAATTGAAGGACACGTTTACACAAAATATTTTTGGTCATGAAATCTACATTCCAATCAAAAATCAGTGTATCCGAGTCCAGTTCAGTTCGGAATGTATCGAAAATTCCAAGGCTCTTACTTGTACCATTTCTAAGGGATTGATGTTCGGCAACACAGCATCGTTGAAAATTCTGGTAGACTATCCACTATAATATCCGAGGACGCTATACTAGGGGAAAACTAACGTTCACGTCACAGGTAATGCAACATTTGATTATAATGTGCAAGGAATAAATGGGTCGTCAATTAGGATACAGGAAATTTGAACAGTGGGATTTCCATTCTCTCCGGTGGCATAGCGAGGGAGAAAAATAAACGGTTTGTCAGCACACACTGAAAGTGATCGGGTTACCTGCTTTATGTTTCGTATTTCCATTGTTGACCGGTCCGTGAACAAGCCTCAGACGAGTCGGGATATGTAATCCGTATCTGTCAGCAACTCACCCACCGGAGTCCTCTTGTGGGCAGAAATTCTCTCAATAAATGGTGTTTCACTAGGGTATTTTACATCTTGTATTGTATTGTACTGTACTGTGTTTGGGAACTTGCACTACTGTCATGGGTTTCTATGCAGCACGAACAGCACAAGCATAAACCGATTTATCGACGAGGGAGGTCATAATTTCAGATAGTTGACTTGCGCCGAATTCGAGAACAGTGGAAGGTAAGCCGTCTGCACCCATATCAGAGGCCAGTTTTGGGGTTGGAAGTAGTTTGAAGACTTCTGAGGAAAATGGTTCTATAGCTGAGTGAATAGAAGGAAAATAAAACAGAAGGGTCTCTGATGAAGGATGAATAAAGGGGCTTTCAGGCTGTCGGCATTTATATCGAGGTTTTTGACCGGCCTCGTAATCCATGTAGAAGCCGGATTCCGTACCAGTGAAGTTTGCTATGGGTGGTGCAGAAGAATCGAGGGACAAATGTCGTACTCAGGTATCGTATCTCTTGTTTGATTAGGATGGAATGTCATTTCACAGAAGCCTGGTCGAGTAGCTTATAGCCATGTTCTTTTTGCCTTCTCAGAGGTTTCAGCAGTGGAGAAGCTCTACTGCTATTGCTAAAAAATAATCTCCCTAGGACAACAGAACTGCACTCAGTGCTTTCGTTAGCAAGCCTACCGAGCAGAGAGAGCAACTGAAAGAAAACCACAAACAAACAACGATAAGGGATCTTTGAAAGGTAGTTTTGGTGGGAAGATTTCTGGAAGTGACTTTTGTTTGTTTTGTCCTGACGAGTGACCAAAGTGCTTGGGTCTGATGATAGTGAGAGCGTGATCACCCGTTGAAACAGGAGCTTTCAATAGTAAGTGAAAAATTCCGGGATGGTTGGTGATAATTCTCTCTGAAACAATATCCCATCTAGTTGGCATAAAGCAGAGGTCACTTAAACCAAAAACAAGTAAGGGATACGCAGGCGCATGAATAAAATTACCGACAACAATTCATAAACAGTCAGATAGTAATGGAAACAGAGCCGGTACAAAAGCGTCATAGAACATGTTGCTGTCCCTTTGGGAGCAGAATAGAAAGATGCGCAGGTTACTGTTTACAGTACCTTGGAAAGGGGCGAATTCGGGATGATGTTTGACAACCACGCAGTCAACACTACCACAAGACAAACTACAGCTTCAGAATTTACAGACCACTTGGAATCGATGTAGGTCATCACACCGCCACCTGTCTTCTTCTTGCACTGTTTTCTGTCTAGACGAAAGCACTCAAAGTTCTCAAGGAGGACTAGTTGGTCGTCAATACTTTCATTTAACCAACAATGTTGGGTACAGGTCACACATGTGTTTGTGTTAATCTGAGAGTTCAGGATACTGGTTAGAAAATACATCTTTCCGAATGTAGACCGAGCGTGAATAGTTAAGAATGCGGGAACTGTTATCTTCCTTGTGGTTGTACGACTAACGGCAGTCTGCCAACCAACTTACTTGAGTAATTAGTCCAACTTGGTCTCGGGCAGCCTTCACAAAAAAGAGTTGTGGATAGTGAAGCGGAACGTATAATGCCTCCGATCCCAATAAATGATTCTTTCTAGTAGCGGATTCTGAGTGAGATGTTTTTAATGTCAAGAATAATTTCAAAGTGACGTTGATCTGGTTCACGAAAAAATGTCGCGCAGACAATCGTGGGGCGCGCCTGTGTTATCTAGCATTTTTCAGGCATTTAATTTGACAGTTTGAATATTGGGCTAGGCGTTGCCTGATTCCCAAATTAAAATCCATCGTTTTTTTAGTAAGGTAAAGTATTTTTACTTTTGAATAACCGTCAGTCCAGTGGTACCTTTGTTGTGGGTGGCATGACGCAGATAAGAGTGTTTCAGCACTTTTGCTTTGGTAACAATAAATTTGCAAGACCATTTTGCTGGCGCATTGAAGTATGGATGGTCTGTAATAATTATATCAGACTTGTGAGTTTGAGTTCAGAAGACTCATCTGTTCTACCCTTGATAGATCACTTTTGAGAATAGCGTACTTTATAAGCCTGGATACTTCAATAATTACAGTGGTGGTTGCATGTTGTGCCCGGTGCATATTAATGGGACAGGAATCCAATTGATGTCCACACCTTGAAATGAAAGCTCTTGATATCCTTGACTGTTGAAGTTATACTCTGGCATATGTCCGGATCTACTGTCCTTCATGGGTTCAAGACATGCAGCTTATCTTCCTTAAAAGTCTGATCTGAATACGTATCCTAAACTGATTGATGCGGACTTGCCACTGCTATTCTAATTCCTGGTTAGTTTTTTTCAATATTCCATGTAAAGTCTTTTATTCAAAATTTTCAAAGATAACTTGTCGTAAGTTGATGGCACAAGGTGCCCTCTGTCGGATACATTCCGCTGTCAGTGCACATTAAATCTCATGGATTTCTCTCTAGGCTATTTCTCAAGAAATATGACTGTTGCATCAAATCTTTTCCGCACGAGTTGCTGGACTATCATTCAGCTCTTAATTCAATGTGGCGTGCACCTCTCTTTCCTAGGCTACACACACTGTGTCAACCTTCTCCATCAATGGCATGATTATTTTTGTTAATGATTTCAAGGCAATTTACTGGTGAAATTTCAATTTTCTGCATTGTTATACTGAACCTTTGAAAGAATATTCTCAACCAAACTTTATTAACTTTCTTTCCACTCCGTTCAGAAGTTCTCACAGAAAATAATCCCACTCCCACTTAGTTCTGAATGCACCACCTAACATCCCCAATTCACCGGCTCATCCTCCCTTTGATACTGTCATTTCAGTCAACGAGGAGTTCGATTCATTCCTATTTGAATAAATATATTAAAGTGCTCCTTCGTTCATTACATAGCCCGCATGATTACAAGTTGAGAAGCAGTCACAGTTGAGTTCGTTCTGAAGCACATCGTGCAGATTCACGTTTCTCCCACAACCGTTCTCTAAAATGATGAGTGCTATAAGTTTCGACTAAAATATTATTATTTGCCAACCAAAACTGAATAACTCTAATGCAAGACGGATGGTACTATTGGCTAATTTGGCATAACGAACCCTTGCAACATAAAAGGCAAATTCTTAACCAAAACGCAGTCTACGGATGTGTGCTAGCGATCAGGCAATAATGGAGTCACGTGGCGAGAGCGTATAATGAACAAAAAAGACAAGTCACGTGAACCTTCGATCAAATTGACTCGGAGAATCTCACTGCAGTAGTTTTTCCTCTACAGTCTTCCTTAGCTTGTTGATTCAAGTTTGGTTTTCCCCATGTACTTTTTATTCTTTTTTATTTTACCAAATAGAAGTGTTATTGAGGTTTGAAGGAAACAGTAGTTTGTGGAATTAGTCTGTCCCCTCCGAAAACATTCCTCCTTGAAAAAATATTTTTTTCGCTTGCATTTACCACTTGATGACTAGTAGATACAAACGCACCGTGAGTTATTTATCCTTTCCAAGAAGAACCTAGCATGGTAAATTAGATTGATTCGCCAGTTCGTGTATGGCTTCAGTCTACAAATGTCTGAGAATGTGAACCACAAACGGATACATCAGTGGTGTTCGTTCATCGTTATAAGTAGTATGGCTTTGTGTCTGGACGACTAAAATTTTATCATAGTGGTTCATGCGCATATTATTACCCGGTTAATAACTGAGACAATAACTTTGGTTGTTGAGTATAGCTTTTACCAACGGAGCCAAGATACATCCAATTGTCCTATGGTCTTTTACGTGCAACATTTTCACCTCCGTATTCCAGTGTGGAGAAAGTACACTAATTTATTTCTTCAGCATTGGAAACAAACTTTCTATCAGTGTCGAATCATGGCTGTTATTGTGGTGATTGTTGCCATTAAACTTTCAAAGTATCCGTGGTTTCACTGCTTTAAATTCGCATGAAAATGAATAGATATGATCACTGCTTTAAGTTGTACGTCTTCATGCGAGGCATGATCCAACACTTAACCCGAAAGCAGAGCATTTTTCAGAGAGGAATTTCTTGTATGACAGACTGGAAACATTCATGTTATGAACCCAAAGAATTCTGCATGGTTCCCAGTGTCACGAATATCACTAACCCAACTGGGTTAATCAGGATTTATTGCAGGCCATGCCAACCGGCGCAGAGAATTTCACGACCTCGAAGTAATTGGGTTGATTTCTTATGTGAACTTAGTACCACGTGCAACGTTTTCATGAGTCCCCGAATCTCACTATAGAGCACGGAAATTAAATCGGTAGTCAGACCTAATAACAATGGAATTCCAGTTTATTCACGATTACCACAGGTGACCATTTTTCTTAGACTCATGATACGAGCCTAATATCCACTGGAGGGTGAAGCGTCTTACTTTGCATCACACTGCTTTTTAGTAGCATATGGGAAATGACCATGAGATCCTCTTTGTGGATATTTTAGTTGCTTTTTGAGCGTTCTTTTATTGATCCAAATGTAGAAAACAGTTTCGTCCAATAAGAATGTGTTGACCTTTTGCCTACCACGTCATACTTTGAAATCACGTTTTTCATGAATAATTCGAATAAATGTTTGTTCATTTACGGAAGGGTTTTGAACAGTAATTGTCATAGGAACATACGCAAAATGCTTTTTTACAAGTTTGTCGCTCTCCTATTTAATAGGGTACGGAATGCCTCACTCCTGAGTGCTAATTTCTCGATCGTCGGGAGAACAAAGTGCACGTTTATTGGGTGATACTCACTCGACCTCGAAATCAAGGTCGTGGTTTTGAAATGAACCAACTGGTTTTTTTCACGAGCCTAGCAAAAACCACGAAAACGCTGTTACGTTGTGAGATAATGCAGCACGCTAAAAATATGTTTGCATTGTTTTTGGTTTTGTCCTCTAAGCACGAATAGAATTAACACCTCAGGAAACAGAACTGCTCCTGGCCGAATGGGAATTTATTCATCAGTAACCGGAAATAACGATGAAAAATTCTACTTGCAGAGTTTTACAAATTAATCAGATACAATCATTTATGAAATTCAATCTTTCAAGCTTCAGGGAAATGTATCACGGTAACCAAGTTCATGCAATTTCAGCTTTTCATAAATTTCTATAGAGCTACTGTAACGGACTCCTAGCAGTCGTTGAGATACGCGTTCCACAAACCAGAAAACGGCAAGCATCCAATCGTGGCTATCAATACGGTTCTTTATAAAACAATCATGAATATGACTCAAAAACTGTACAAACCTCAACGGTAACAGCTCCGTGAATCAGAGTCAGCCAAATGCGAGCAAATTCAGGATCGCTTGAGGTTCAAGTGGTCACATCATCGAAATGTCTAAGGGAAATGTGGGTCAAGGGTCACTGAAACAAAATCAATGCACGCACCAGTCAGCAGTCACTTAAGTTCAATTCCCGATGTGTGGCTCGGCGAATGAACAAGTGTGGCGTAAAACGTTGATGGAAAACATAAATTTGGAGTGAGGGTAGGGGGTCAGATCGATCCTGAATTAGAGCCTCGAGTTTGGTAGTTCTGTCTATTACGGGTACCGTGAACTATACTGAGTGGTACAGTATTTTATTTTCCCAATCTTTGTATACTTTTTATGAGAATTATTAGATGCGAGCAATCCACAGCTCAGAAATTAGTCATTACCTTTAGACTTACAAGCGTGGACAACATGGAAGTTCAGCAGTTAATCAAATGGAACAGAACGGCAACAATTTGCTTTGCTACAAATGCCATGTCTAAAATAATACGATTCAAAACATTTTACGTTCCCTATTGGGTAATGAAATGCGTAATATCAAACAACCATTTCCTAGTCACAAATTTTGCAATTCGGCAAATGCAGATACAGGAATGACACAGTAAAATTAGCTACATGTGACAGATATTTGTTCTTGAGAAATTCATAAGACGAGAAATTACGGAGGATCAGCTATGACTATGTGATCTAACGATTCAATGCCATATTTTAATCTCAAACGATTTTCATTGAGCACCACTATAATCCGAATAGGAATAATCCCTAGATGATAACAACATGCCAACTTTGGTCTCATGCAAATTAATCCGATTATTCAATAACTTTTAGAGTCTAAGTCACCTGTTTATTGTCAACATGATGATGTAAACATTCGGCTTTTACTGCCCTATTTCCATGACTATTTTTAGTAAATAACGGTGTAACCAAGTAAATATTCCGGTATTCAGACTGCAGAGTGCGCGGGTAATGAAGCGAAATCCTTTTTGTGGCCACAGCCGAAAAAATAAAACGTTCCCTTGAGAAAGGTTGATGCTGATATTACGAATTATAAAAATGAGCGAACACTCATTCAGTTCATTTGTCATTACTTTGCCCTAGTGGATCAGCTGAACGCGCTCGAGGAATTCCGCGCAAACCGTGACATGTTGATGCTACAATACGCAGAACTTGTCACCCGATTGGAGCGAATAAAGAATGATCACGTAACAGCATTACATAATTTATCTGCAAGGGATGCGGCCTATAGAGCAAGGCTAAAGAAGGCAACTCAACGCAAATTAGACAAGGTAAGTCTTTCGGGGATGGGAGCATCACTTGCCTCGAAACGATGAAGTCACATTATGCAGGATCTCCGATCTCATTCTGATCGACTCAGTGTTGATGGGACATTATCAAGGGGGAATTACTGTTGCTTGTTTATAGGTCTTGACTACGGTTGCGGGCCAAGCGAAATGTACTGGGGATCTCACGTCGATTTCAGTGGCTTTGACCGAATCAGGGATGATATCGATTCGGTGCGAGAGATTAGTCGTCACATGTTATTTACAAGGAGGAATGGCTACAAACGTACGCAGTACATGGCGACGAAAGGTGATTACAGCATGAACGCTTTTCTTTTCATTTCGGGTGGGTGATTGGCTGGTCAGATAAATGAAACGAAAAAGGGTGGGTCAGTAAGAATAACGATGCAAGACATCGGGACACATATTACGGAACAACATAACGAAGTTATAAATGGAAAGTGAGAGTTGCAAGCAAGAGGGAAGCGTTGCACGCCATCGAAACCATATTCGGTTCCGTCATTGACAAAACGTGATGTGGTTAATTATCAAACAACATTTTGCAGCGAACATGCGTGGGATAAACCAGAACGATGAAAATGGAACTCGAATTTGTTACCACGGATAATGAGCAACACACACAGGGAGAACCAGTCGCTGTGCATAGTTTATAAAATATACAATCTTGTACAAATTAAAAACTTCAGAAGTGATTTGGCTTATTAGCAACTTTTCGTACTGTGAAACTGATTACTGTTGCAATTCTGCATCCAGCATACCGCCCAGATATGTACATCAACTTTTGATCCTATCATTTTACATGAGTACATCGAGAAAGGCACATCCCGTTACAACTTGGGCCAAGTGTACCACTTTGGAGCAAGAAAAATGTGAAGTGAAGAACCATATAATGCCTATATATATATATATATATATATATATATATATATATATATATATATATATATATATATATAATTTTACGCGGCTAGCTCTTGTAAGAGGACGAACCAACTTCATGGATATCCCGAACGGCACTTGTCCATGAGCGGTGTGTGTGGAGGAACTGTCTGTGAAGGAATTGTGTACGACGTGAAGTCCCCAGCGTGACTCGGCTCTTTGTTCGAGGTATTGACTCCAGCCCGTGCACAATCACGTGCTACCTGTCGGGCAACAGAAAGTTTGTACTTTGGGATCCGGTAACCGGACGAGCGGTTCATTCACTTTTTTGGATAACGGTCAGTCAGCCGAGGTTGCCCAACGCGTCCTAATGAACATTACGTCACTTAAGATAAATTATTAAGAGGCAAGAGAAAATGGCCTCATTTTGTGGCGGCCATATTAGCGCACGTCACGTTGCTGTCTATGGGCTTCGGTGGCTTTTATGTAGAGAGTTCGTTGCCAGGCAGAAAATCCATCACGCCCTCTGACAAAGCCGCATTGTTTTTTTATGGCTACTCGCCCTCAGCCTATCTGATACGGATGACCCTGAAGGAGCGCCTTGCGTTCCAATCGGCACAGCCCTTGGGGTCATCGTAGCACGCAAACCCGATCACCACCCAAGGGTAATAACATCGATCATGTATCTTCTACCGTGTTATTTATTTCCTTTTTACTGTGCACTAATGGTACAGTATTTCAGGAGGGGGGGGGGGGTGGCGACCAACTTGAGAAAGTGACTTCGGCGGAAGCGAGATATATAACCGCTAAGTAGTATATAGATGACTGGACAATATTTTCCCTGAAGCACACAGCCGGTTTTGCGGTTATTGCCGCTCATCAGGCATGCATAGGCGATGTTCCTCTGTCTACTCAACTTCATACTTGCACATTCAATAAGTGATGTGATCACGTGGATCTCGTTTCGTGCTTCAAAGGTGTGAATGGATACTGATCGTTGAAAATTCCACAAAGGAATCACACTTGTGATTATTGTCAGTTGTTTGTAGGCAAGTTGTGAACAAATTCAGTCAGATTTTGAAAAGAGAGTTAGAAAGCGACTGCTTAACGCTTAAGGACTAAACAGGATTGTTTTCTGTGTCTATTCCAAGGCACTAGCAGTCAGTGTTTGAAACAAACATGAATTTGACAATGACACTTACCTGAACAAGAGTAGTTGCTTTCAATGGCAAGTTACGGGCAATGCTCGCTTGTGACAGATTACGATGAGACTCGTAAAAGTGCCTGAATTGCATTCTTATCTAAGTATGGGGAGTCATAAGTTTTCGCAGTTGACTATGATCTGGGCTAGGCTCAATCCACATTTCATGAAGACGAATTGTTCACATCAAAATAGTCTCTTAATTTAACACAAATATCGACAATAGGCCTTGTAAACTCATATCCGTCGTGAGCTGTCCATTCCAAGCTGTCCAGTTGTGCGTCCTACGAACTACACGTGGAATTGATCTAGGCATCCGGGGAATTAATCACTGGCCGGTTCTGTCTCCTGATGAACTGACGGTTGTTCTGACACTTACATTGGAAGAGGTGAATAAAACGGTGATTGCTCATCGGATGTCAAAGCATATTCCCAATTAACTGAGGTAGGCACTGATGCAAGTTGTATGCACTGGTTATCTTCAGAAAAATCTAAGGTCATCTGGTGATGAGCCCCTAATGTCTACTGAAAGCGGATTCAGCTTGATTCATTCGTCGAATTTGTTGTTGTATAACTGTTAGTTGATTCATTTGATAGAGAGATACTGTTTGTATGAAGCAACGTAGTTGTTTGCATTTTATATTGCCCTCTGTGCTCGTTCATTGCACGCAACAAAACTGTTCTACAGAGACGTCAGCATATGTTGTTTGCTACAGAAAAGTGTTAGAAATGTCAACAATCATCACCATTCACTTCCTGTGTGCCAACTAACTGAAAAAGTTCTGTCCAGTTTAGTGTAATAATAATAATATTGGTTGGTTGTTTGTAAACCTCAAGTGAGCTTTCCTCTTTGGTTTCTCTAGAGATAAATGTTTATACAGATTTTCGGAATTCAAGTCAGACAAGGACAAGGGTTTTCAATGAAGAGATGACGAATCTTAGGGGCTTGTTTCGGCCCCTTATTTATTTGCACACCTTCTCGCGGCCAAATAGCATCAGTCATTGCTAAAATGATAACTTGTTCTTTTCACCATCCTAGTCTGCGAAATCAATCATGAGATCACTGGGATTACATGGCAGTCTGAATCATACCATCATGAAGTTTGTGCAAGCTAATCTATAGTCCTCTCTCTTTCTCTCCTTGTGTGGATGCTCAGGTGACGGCGGAATTCCGTCAACAGTCCTACGAACTGACTGAACCAACCTTTAAACGAATGCTCGGTGAAAGCGTGTCCATCAAAGTTCAGTTGGCCAAATTGTCCTCGGCGACCATGGCAATGACTGAGGAGAATACCACAATGAAGAAAGAGTTCCAACAACTGTTGTCCGAACAGAGCAGGCTGAAAGAAGACCAGGAATCCATTTGCGTCCGAAGTTCGGCCATTATGAAGGTGATCCAATCACGTCCAAAGTTTGGATTGTGTTGTTAGCGAAAGGCACACTGCCCTTTTATAAAGAGTAAAATAAAAGAGCCGAGCGAAACAGAAAGTCAATTTATTTCCCGAATAACCATGAGTGAAAGTTCTGCAACATTTTGAGTAAGGGTTTTGCCAAAGTTACAGCTTAATTTCAAATCAACATCACATTGGAATCCGTTTGGTGGGGTTTGCTAGGATTAAGAAATCTAAATTATTTTAAATAGTACATTGTGGGATGTCCATGTTTTTATGGACAAATCTTATTTTACTTTCTGGTTCAGAATATTTTTCCGTTTGCTGTTTGGATGGGCACGGAGACAAGGGAGATCTGAGTGACAAACGAGTTTATTCATAGACATGGCGGCCCGTGTCTCTGAGGTCGACAGTTTCCTTAGAGTGGTTGCTAAGAGGAATGCCACTTCTATAGTGGTCGAGCTTGTTGAAGTATACAACAGACGATGAGCTGCCAGCTTCACGAATCCACCATCCGATAAAGCCATTTCTACAGAAAAAGGACCTTCTCAGTACTTGAACAGCTTCACAGTTATTCGTAAAATGAGTACGGAGGTAGAGAGGCACACGATCTTATTTAATCTTTCGCGTATGCCTCCATCTATCAAGTAATAATTGTATACCTTCTCAGGAATGGGGGTCGTAGTCAACTAAAGGCTGTTTATTGGGGAGTAACTGGTGGCCGTGGGCGCAGGATTAGAACCGGGGACAAAAGAGATTAAAGCCTACTTTGACGACCGTTTTGTTGCCGCAAGTCACGATCACGCTTTTCTATAATGGATTAAAGAGACTCTTTTCTATTACGAGATTAAACGAATATTCGTCGGAAACCGAATTGTTCTTTAAGTCCAAATGAAGCTCAACAGTAACATCAAGTTCAAGCCTGTCTCATGTCCAGTGAAAGACTTGAAAGATCGTAGATTTACCGTTTGGTACACGTATTTGGTGTGGGTTTGGAGGCGGCACTAGCAAGATCTGAACATACAGCTTGACCAAATTTGATCTGTTTATCTCGGTAATATCGCCGCGCATTTCATTTGGTCACGTGTAAGATACACGCGGCCACATAACTTGTGAAAAGTGACCAACTATATAAGTATAGGATGGAAGTGAGTTATTCGGCTCCAAGAGAAATGCACGGACCCGTTATGAGAAAACTCGAAATTCACGCCATCTACGGGAGTCCAGTTGAACACCGATTGCAGCCCACTGACAAATTCATTGTATTCGAATTGCATTTGTGAAGGTCTTCGTACCCTATTGTGTAGCCCTTAAAAACCAAACTAGCTGCATTGTGTACCTACATTTTACCTGTAAGGCGAACTAATTCCAGACATGCATATGTTGCTTGAAATTGTCCTGAAAATCGTATCAACTATTATATTTGAAAATCAAGTCACCGTGTGTTACACGAAACATCCCAGAGTACGCTAGTCCTGTAGAAATCACTTATGTCTCTGAGCTGGTGAGGCCTACAAAATTGGACCACAGACGCATGTTTGAATTATTTTATGGCATAAACAGTTTCTAGGACGGTATTCAACACGGTTCGGTGCCGGACTGAAACACCAGAACATTGCCCACTATGAAGAGGTGATTCCGAAGCCTCCGCAGTTGTTTCGTTCGAAAGTCCCACTCTACTATCTCCCAATCTGGTGTTTTCTCATCCCCTTGTCGTCGGATTTGCACAAGTCAACTGATAGCCGATGTCGATATAGTTAAGATTACTTCACTGTTGCATAATGTTCTTGCCAAGATGAAATTGAATCAGTCAACTGACAGTGCATGATGAACAAGCTCCGTAATTTCTTTCTGATCGTCTGGACATTGAATAATGACAAACAGGGTATTTTTTGTGATTCCTGCTTAAATTATTAGAGCAATACGTTGTTATTTGGCTTACAGATGCGTTCTGGATTTAAGGCACGTGCAAATACGGAAAAGATAAGGCTACATGAAATCTTCATTGTAACGGAGTGTGGATATTTATATTGGGAGCCAACTTGCCGAATGAGTTTTATTCCGAAATTGCATGATACTCTGGGTTTAGTTGGATGTTCTGACATAGCGAAGTGGTTTCTAAAAGGAGACCATGGAGCTGCACAAACCTAATTTACAAGTGCGGTGGTCTTCGAAGTGGGGTTTGGCAAATTTGACAAATATAATTCTGATCCAGATTATAGAACTTACTGATTTAAGTAGTATCTACAGATAAGTGAACCAAGTTCCTCGGAAGCCCACTCTTACTTGATGGGCGGCAACAGCCGCAAATCCAGTCGTGTGCTTCCGTGGAACTTTGTCCACCCATCTATAGATACTACTTAAATGATAAATGCCTACTCGCGACCACAGTGGCGTCATTCTCCAGGTTAGGTGCGCCTAACCCACATCAAACTATTAGCGAACCATCGTTGGGGTTCCTCAGTGGACTCTCCAAAGTAGATTTTTGCGAAGAGATAGAAATCACTTTTGTTTCCACTTTACATTCCGATTTTTTTGACTTATTTTAATAACCAACCCTCTTCCAAAATGCAGCTCACCTACCTGTTGGCCATTCACAAGAAAGAAGTGGAAGATGTGATCAACACGAGGCGTACAGAGAAACAAAAGAAAGATAAGCTTGCAAATGAATGTGCCAAACTTCGAGAAGAAATTGCTCTAACAGAAAAATATATTACGGTGAGATTTTTTTCTTCGTAAAGGCGGTTGCCATTTTCTAGGCCTTCGATTGACAAAATCACCCATCTGTCCAGTTAGTACTTTAATCAGGACCATATAGTGGACATGCGACTGCGTCCGGGGGTTCAAAAACGGTCCGCGATGTTAACTAAAGATAGAACTATTGAACATAGTGTATCAGTGAGTACTCGTGGGAAGACTGACCACAATGTTCAACAGCACTTTGTGGTCCTCCATCCGTTTCTTTGAATTTAGACTTGAAGAACTAAAAATGCCCTGATGAACTGTTTTTGTGTGCATACAACAAATTTGTTCAGCCTTACAGTCTTTTCGGGCGCGGAAAGGATGTTTTAAAGTATCTCTTACAGAGCTTGGAGACACGGAAGGATATCTCTCACGTTATTGTGAACAAAGAACAGGTCTTTATGACCCGATAGTAATCGCCTTGGCCGTGCATTGTTGTGTCCCGAATTCAGTAGGCAGACGAAAGTCGCACTTGCAAGGGTAAACGTGTACACTGTAGCAACGAACGGTAGGCGCCCGTACAAGCGGGCAACCGAAAACGCAGAAACGTGCGCAACTGCGTCAGTCAGCGATGTGTGCGATCGAAAGGGCAAGGCAGTTGTACAACCGCATTGAGCTGCCTAAGGTCGTGCAACGCGTGATACAATCTGATTGGACGAAGCACGACAAACGTAAACTGTGTGCGCGTGTGCACGGTTGGGAGCGTGTGTCCGTGATTGCACGGGGTGTAGATCGAGTGCGTATGTGAGCACATGACTGTACCAGGCAAACACAACATAGATTTGTTGTTTTGGTGACAAATAACCGGATGGCCCCAAACAGCCAATCTCGCGGTGATGACCTGTATGAATCCTGCGGTCAGGTATCTAGCTGAGGGAAATATTCCTGAATTCGATTAGCCAGACAACTGATTGGTCGTTGATGTATTCAACATCGTAACCACAAGAATACGAGCATACACGACAGGAAATCGACGTTTGCTTCTAAATCGCACTGTTAACCTTAGGATTACGCCCCCCACCAGCAGCGGTACATATTTGCATGTGTAGTATTTTCTGCTGATGAGAAATTCCAAATGGACAAGCTATATCTTCCCCGTTCAAAATATGGCATTATCTCACATACGGAACGCTTTCAACGATAGATTTCCCATGAAATGTAATTATGTTTAGATATGTCTAAGTGTGATATGTGATTTCGAACGTCTGCTTGATTGGTAGTGAAAATCGCATCATTACCCGGACCTGTATCCATGAGGCGATTACATGGGTTTATGTCATTTCAGTTACCATGAACAGACACTTTGATTTCGGACGTACGGTGGTTCTCCGAAAACAAGATCAGGTCTTAAAATAAACTGCGATAGGGCTTATTTTCGGTGGGTATCTGATTTCCCAGATATAAAAATGTACATTTATTCACCTCGAAAAAAAATTAATTTTATTCAAATTCATCTTCTGCAATATCGTCATAAAACTCCAAATCCAGAATTTGGGCCTGAAATTATTGCAACTCCATTTTCTGTAGAATCATTGGTTCTAGTTTCTCCTGTCCAGTTATGAAGCTTTCCTTAGGTGGGTAATCGCTGTCCACGTTGCCTGCTCGAAGCGCATTGGTAACACAACTGTCAGTGACTTGATCGATACCGGCGCCGAGGTCAGTGTTATCCCCCCACTCGAACTCCGTCACCTTAAACCATCTCAGTTCAAACTACAGGCGACAAATGATAAAACTATTGAAACTTTCGGGCCACGCTCAGTTACTCTCGATTTAGGTCTCCAGTAATGTTTTCAGTGGGTTTTCATCCAACAAAAAAAATTCAGACTCCCATTATCGGTGCAGATTTCTTCTCACACTTTGATCTATCAGTGGGACTCAAAAATTGCAAGCTGGTATACATCAAAGACGAGCTTTGCACAATCGGCATTAGCAATTGCACGACCGTCCATGGGTATTCGGCTGGCGACCTCGCAATCATCATTAGCTAATATTTTGAAGAAATTTCCATCCCTCTCTAAACCATATCAGTTTACGGATCCCGTATCTCATGCATTGCGTCACTACATCACCACAAAGCCCAACTGGTTCACTTTCAACGGCGCCGACTCAACCCTGACAAACTTCGTATTGGGTGACTTGAATTCGAACATATGATGAATTTTGGCATAATCAGACCATCCTCCAGCCCATAGGCCTCACTTTTGCACATGATCTCGAAGTCATCAGGAGATTGGAGATGCTGTAGAGACTACCGGGATCTCAATAATGTAATTGTGCCCGACAAGTACCCGATCCCACACATACATGATTTCGCGGAGAATCTCTTTGGGAAACAATCCCTTCCAAGATCACCAAATCCTTTTGACCGAAGAAGACATACCCAAAAATGCCGTCGCCACGCCTTGTGGCCTGTTCGAGTTTGTACGCTTGCCGTTTGGATTACGAAAAGCTGCCCAGATGTTCCAACGTTTTGCCGATGAAGTGCTCCTTGGTCTGCTCTTCGCGTTTGCCGACATTGACGACATTTTAATTGCCAGCGCCTCTCCACTGGAGCATGCCGCCCATCTACGTTAACTCTCCTAACTTTCCCAACCATATGGACTTCAACTAGACCCCAATAAATGTGTGTTCGGCATACCATCACTTGATTTTCTTGGGCACCTTACCGGTCAACACAGTTTGAAGCCTCTTCCAGACAAAGTGAGCAGCATCCTTTCATTTCCTGCCCCCAAGACGGTCACACAGTTTCCTGGGAATTGTGAACTACTACCGCCGTTTCATTCCCCATAGCGCTTCGACCGTTTCGCCTTTAACAAATCTACTCAAGTTCAATACCAGGGCGAACAGTTTCATTCCCGAGTCTGAGATAGCTTTCACAGAAGCCACGCAAGCTCTTACAGACGCCACCATGCTGCATCATCCACATCTGGGTCCAAATACCGAGTTGATCCTAACAAATGATGCATTCAATATTGCGGTCGGTGCCGTGCTCCATCAAATAGTGAGCAGTTAACTACAAACATTGGATTTCTTCTTACAGAAATTCCAGCCGGCACACACTCGTTATAGCACTTTCTCTCGAGAACTTCTCGCAATTTACTTGGCCATTCGACATTTCCGTCATCTCTTGGAAGGACGAAAATTCTGTGTGTATACAGGTAACAAACCTTTGACTCACGCATTCGGTGCCAAGCCTGATCAATGTTTACCCACAGAAATGCGACACTTAGACTTCATTTCTCCATTCACCACTGACATCCGCTACATTGACTGATCTTCAAACGTGGTAGCAGATGCTCTTTCTCATCCCAGTCTCTCACACAAGTCCAATTCCCCCGTGTTCACCTGGTCAGAGATAGCGCAAGCTCAAAAGGATGATCAGGAACTAATTCACTGTCCGCTCTTCATCCTTCCTAACACTACAGGAATTTCCTAATCCTAAAAAGACTGATCTGTTGTGTCTGGCTTTTCCACCGGAAAACATCGACCGTTTGTTCCTGCCATGTTCCACCGTGTAATTTTTTGCCATTTTCATTCGAGATCCCACCCCGGCTTACGTGCTACCCTGAAGCTTCGTGCTGATCGATACGTGTGACGCCATATGAACAAAGACATTCGTTTTTGGGCTCAATCTACATTCCTTGCCAAATCTCCAAAGTTCATAATCACGTAGTTTCCTAAGCTTCCCAATTCTCTTTTGTACATGAACGTTTTTCTCACGTTCACTTAGATGTAGTTGGTCCTTCACCACCTGCGTCTGGATTCCGTTATCTACTCACTAGTGTTGACCGCTTTACTCGTTCGTCAATGGCCATCCCTATGTTGACACACCTTGTGAAATTGTTTCCACTGGATTTCTGCATTTGGTTTTCCCAACACAATCACCACTGCTAGAGGTGCTAACTTCCAGTCCAAGCTTTTCCGTGATTTCACCTCTCTCCTTGAATGTAAACACATTCGCACGACTGCTTATCATCCCGCATCAAATGGACTCGTCGAAAGATTCCATCGCCAGCTGAAAGTCACTTTCCCATACACTTCAATTATCAACAAGTGGACCGACGCCCTTCCTTTAATCATGTTGCACATTCGTACTATCGTAAAGGAAGATTTTGGATTTTGTCCCGCTGATTTAGTTTTTAGCACTTCTCCTCAATTACCCGGTGAGTTTTTTGATCTGCAAATAACACTGTTGACCATCTAATTTTGTTCGTCACTTACAATCTTTCATTACTTCTCTCCGTATGATTTCCACTCGCAATTGCACTCGTGCAACTCACATACCCTCGGACTTAGGCACATGTTCCTACGTGTTTGTTCGTTGTGATTCCGTCAAACGCCCACTTCAAACATTCTTATTCAGGACCCTGTCGAGTCATCTCTCATAATGACAAATTCTTCGTAATCGATAAAGCTGGTATGCACCATTCCGTCAGCATAGATCGCTTAAGGTAGCTCATCTTGATACAAACTACGTCGATCCCGGATCTTCCAAAACCACCCGTCCCTGTACCAGACTCAGCTGAGACCAGTAATTCCACAAGTCCTCATTGCTGACCCCGAAACTACCACAAGTTCTGGTAGGAAGATTATTAAACCTGTTCTTTTTGCCATCCCGTGGTTTCTTCATCTTTTTTTCTATCTTTCCTCGAGCATCTACATATAATAGACAAATGCTCGGGGAGGAGAGTATTGCAGTGTAGGCATTGATTTTCTCTACAATTTCAGCACTCATTTTTGGCATTCATTCAGTCCATTTTTCCGTCCACGATTACACGGTCGATACGATTATAACCACACCAGACGATCCACTCGCAGACCGCCAATCGGTAGCACGTACCATACGGCCATTTCTGTTTTTTGGTCCAAACAATTGCACGCGCAGCCGAACCGTCTCTCTCTCTCTCTCTC